>CANIUD010000679.1:600000-859096 GCA_947470075.1 Closterium sp. Yama58-4 | reverse complement strand
CGCTGTAGGCACCTCTCGTGGCGACCCCCGCACCCCGTTCTTCGAGGGGTGTTCCCCTTCCCCCTCCTCCCTCTGTCGCCTCTGCTGCTGCTGTCGACCTCCTTGGTGCTGAGAAGGTCGGGACCGCGTCTGCTTCGAGCGGGCGCCGCAGGAGCAAGGGAGGCAGGGGTGGGGGTGGTGGCGGAGGAGGTGGGGGTGGAGGCGGTGGGGGTGGAGGCGGTGGGAGTGGAGGAGCGGCTGGGGAGGCTAGTGGCGGCAGTGGGGGAGGAGACAGCAGCGGCGGGAGCGGTGGCAGGGGTGGAGGCGGCAGCGGAGGTGGAGGTGGTCGTGGCGGCGGCAGGGGTGGAGGTGGCCGAGGCGGTGGTGGTGGCGGTGGTGGTCGTGGAGGCACTGGCGGAGGCCCGAGTCAGCAGCCCGCCCCGACGCTTCAGGCCGCCCGTGAGTGGTATGCGCAGCGTGGCTTTACCTGCACGTACGTCATTCGCACAGGTGACCGCAGCGGCCAGCAGTGTGGGAGGCCGCACCCCACGCACCGCTGCTTCGCGCGCCTTAACGACGCGTGGCGCACCCAGTTTCCTGATGCCGCTGAGCTGCCGCGCTGGGCTGATCTGGAAAAGAGGGGTGTCGATATTTGGGCTCTAGACTTTGATGCTATTCTCACTGCCATGTATGCCATGTCTATTAGTGGAGAGGGTGCTCAGTACTTGCGTGTTCCGCCCGACCCGGGCATTCAGGCCAGTCCGGCTGCCGCTCTAGGTGCTAGTGCGTCTGCTCCCACAGGTCCTGGTGAGGCTGCTGCCCTAGGTGCTAGTGCGTCCGTGCCCCCTGGTACTGAGTTGACTGCAGCACTGCATACCTTCACACTGGACTCAGGTGCCTCTCGCTCTTTCTTTCGTGACCGCACTGTCCTTGAGCCACTCGCTCGGCCAGTTGCTGTCTCCCTTGCTGACCCCTCTGGGGGTCCGGTCATTGCGACCTCCTCCACTGTTCTTCCTTGTCCTGCGGTCCCGTCCGGCACGCTTTCCGGTCTCTACCTCCCCTCGTTCTCTACGAACTTGGTGGCGGGTTGTGCGCTCCAGGACTCGGGTGTTCACCAGTTCACCCCTGCCTACGAGCGCGTGACACACTGCACGTGTGCTCGGACGGGTCGCCACCTGGCTACTTTCACTCGAGAGCCGGGGTCGGACCTGTATACACTGACCACTGAGTCCCCTCAGGTAGCTGCGTCTGCGTCTACGTCTGCGTCTGCGTCAGGTCAGCTGTCCGCCCCCTGCTCATGTCGCTCTCTGGCGCATGAGACTGTCCTTTGGCACCACCGCCTTGGTCACCCGTCTGTGCAGCGCCTTCGGACCATGCACAAACGGGACCTTGTTGCTGGTCTTCCCAGGGTGCTCCCTCCCCTTCCCGACTCGCCTGCTCCTCCCTGTATTCCCTGTGTCGAGGGGCGGCAGCGCGCCGCTCCTCACTCCTCCTCCTTTCCCCCGACGACTGCTCCCTTGCAGACGCTCCACTTGGACGTGTGGGGCCCAGCCCGCGTCCGTGGACAGGGTCAGGAGCGGTACTTCCTGCTCGTTGTTGACGACTTCTCGCGCTACACCACGGTCTTCCCCTTGCGAGCCAAGGGTGACGTACCTGATGTCTTGATCCCTTGGATCCGCAGATCTCGTCTCCAGCTCACCAGGCGTTTCCGCTCCGACTTTCTGTCCTGCGTCTGCACTCTGACAGAGGTGGGGAGTTTTCCTCTGGCCTCCTGGAGGCCTTCTGTCAGCAGGAGGGCATTGAGCAGTCGTTCACGCTTCCGGCCTCTCCACAGCAGAATGGGGTTGCTGAGCGCCGCATTGGTCTAGTCATGGAGGTCGCTCGTACCTCCTTGAGTCATGCGGCTGCCCCCCATTTTCTGTGGCCGTTTGCGGTCCGATACGCTGCGCATCAGCTCAACCTCTGGCCCCGTGTCTCCTTGCCCGAGACTTCTCCGACACTGTGTTGGACGGGAGAGGCTGGCGATGCGTCGCGTTTTCGGGTCTGGGGATCCCGAGCTTTTGTCCGCGACACGTCCGCGGACAAGCTCTCCCGTCGCGCTGTCCCCTGCGTCTTCCTTGGCTTTGTCCCGGACGCCCCTGGTTGGCAGTTCTACCACCCCACCTCGCGTCGTGTCCTGGCCTCTCAGGACGTCACTTTTGACGAGTCCGTCCCCTACTACCGCCTCTTCCCCTACCGCACTGCCCCGCTCCCCCCCCCGCCTCTCTTCCTCGCTCCAGTGCTGATGAGGTACCAGACCCCCTCCCCCCTCAGGGTGCCGCTCCCTCAGGTGTGTCCCAGGTAGACCCGGGTGAGCCGGTCGAGGTAGCTGTTGACTCTCGTCCTGCGTCTGGGGGTGCTGAGCCTGGGGGTGCTGAGTCTGGGGGTGCGGAGCCTGGGGGTGTTGAGCCTGGAGGTGCGGAGCCTGGCGGTGCGGAGCCTGGAGGTGCTGAGCCTGGGGGTGCGGAGTCTGGAGGTGCTGAGTCTGGGGGTGCTGAGACTGAGCGTGCTACACCTGGAGGAGCCCTCTCCTCCCAGCAGCAGGAGGAGAGGTACCTCGAGTACTGCCGCCTCCGGAGAGGTGCTGCTGGAGCTCGTCCCGGTACTTCCCCTCCTACCCAGGAGCTCCCCCCCATTCAGCAGATCCGAGAGTGGTACACACGCCGCTGCAGTCTTCGGAGTGGTCCTCCGGGTGCTGCGGACCTTGGGGGTGGCGCTGCTACTGGTGCTGAGGACCCGGGCGTTGGGGCTGCTGCTGGTGCTGAGGACCCGGGCATTGGAGCTGCTGCTGGTACTGCGGACCCGAGCGGTGGCGCTGCTGCTGGTGCTGAGGACCCGGGCGTTGGAGCTACTGCTGGAGCTGAGGACCCGGGCGCTGGAGCTGCTGCTGGTGCTGAGGACCCGGGCGGTGGAGCTGCTGCTGGTGCTGAGGACTCGGACGTTGGAGCTACTGCTGGAGCTGAGGACCCGAGCGGTGGTGCTGCTGCTGGTGCTGAGGACCCGGCCGGTGGAGCTGCTGCTGGTGTTGAGGACCCGGACGTTGGAGCTGCTGCTGGTGCTGAGGACCCTGCCGCTGGTGTCTCTGCTGGTTCTGGAGACGCTACGCGGCCGCGACCGTACTTCGTACCACTTCTTCAGCAGGTTCTTGGTCAGGCTCCTCCTCCCTGTCCTCCTCCCTCAGTAGAGTGTCCTCCGCTTGTCCAGTCGCCGTCACAGTTACCGCCTGCCTCGCCTCTCCCTGCTCCCTCTCCTTACACTGGTCCCACGGGAGGTCTTACAGAGCGTCGTGAGCCTGAGTCTCGTCCTGCGTCGCCTGTTCGTACTGCTCGCACTGGTCGTCGTGTCCCACGTCAGCGTCCTCCTCCTGTCCCTGGCACTCACTACATGACTCTGCGTCCCTCCACTGCTCCTCAGCGTGTCCCGCTACCGTCTCCTCCTGCTTCCTCTCTGCCTACTCTTCCTGACCCGGAGTCTGACTCCCGTCGTGCTGCCAGTCCCACTGTCACCCGTCTCCTCGCTACTGTTGTCACTGACCCTGCCTTTGAGTCCTCTGCTGCGTCTGCTCTAGTCGCTGAGTTGATAGACTTTGCTGCCCGGTGTCGTCTAGACTACGCCACTAGCCTTGTTGCTGAGTCTGAGTCTGAGTCTGTCTGTCCTCCGTCCGTCGGGGGTGAGTGTGCTCTTGGCACGGACGTCCTTGAGGACAGACAGGAGGAGTTCCAGTGCTTTGCTGCTGCTTTACCCCACCTCGTGTCCATGCTAGTTGCCCCTGAGGGAGACCCGGATGCACCAGACATCCCGACCCCGCGCACTTACGCTGAGGCGATGGCGGGTCCCTACTCCTCTCAGTGGCAGACAGCCATGGACGCAGAGATGGCGTCCTGGAAGTCCACACGCACCTACGTCGACGAGGTTCCCCCACCTGGGGCGAACATCGTCAGTGGCATGTGGATTTTCAGGGTGAAGCGGCCACCGGGTTCTCCTCCTGTCTTCAAGGCGCGCTACGTGGCTCGAGGCTTCAGTCAGCGAGAGGGAGTTGACTTCTTTCAGACCTTCTCCCCCAACCCGAAGATGACCACTCTTCGGGTGCTGCTGCACATAGCCGCTCAGCGCGACTACGAGCTTCACTCACTTGACTTCAGCACTGCTTTCTTGCAGGGCAGCCTGCACGAGGAGATCTGGCTGCGCCGCCCTCCTGGCTTCACTGGGTCGGTTCCTCCTGGTACCCAGTGGAGGCTTCAGCGGCCGGTCTACGGTCTCCGCCAGGCACCGCGTGAGTGGCACGACACACTGAGGACGACACTTGCGGCTCTTGGGTTCGCTCCCTCTACTGCTGACCCGTCACTGTTTCTACGCACAGACACCTCACTGCCGCCGTTCTACATCCTCGTGTACGTCGACGACTTGGTCTTTGCCACTGCTGACACCGCGGCACTTGCCCACGTGAAGTCGGAGCTGCAGAGGAGACACACGTGTACAGACCTGGGTGAACTGACAAGCTATCTTGGCTTGCGGATCACCCGGGACAGAGCACGGCGCACCATCACCTTGACTCAGTCACACATGGTGCAGCAGATCCTTCAGCGCTTCCGCTTCACGTACTCCTCGCTCAGTCTCCACTCCTCTGCCTACCGGTCACTCGCTCTCAGCTCTGCCTTCGGATGAGTCCGTAGAGCCGAGTGGCCCGTATCCAGAGCTTGTGGGCTGCCTCATGTACCTGATGACCTGCACTCGACCTGACCTTGCATACCCTCTTAGCATCCTTGCACGCTATGTCGCTCCTGGCCGTCACAGGAAGGAGCACATGGATGCCGCTAAGAGGGTGTTGCGCTACTTGTGCAGTACGTCGGGCATGGGGCTAGTGCTTGGAGGGCGAGACCGAGTTGTACTTACTGGACACTCAGACGCTTCTTGGGCGGACGACCAGGCTACTCAGCGGTCGTCTCAGGGTTACACCTTCAGCCTTGGCTCCGGCTCAGTTTCTTGGCGTTCTACACGCTCTCTTCTGTTCTCAGCTCCAGTTGTGAGGCTGAGATCTACGCCACCGCCATGGCTGCCCAGGAGCTACGCTGGCTGACCTACCTGCTGACCGACTTGGGTGAGCGGCCTCGTTCTCCTCCAGTGCTGTACGTCGACAACCAGGCTGCCATTGCCTTGTGTGAGGAGCACAGACTGGAGCACAGAACGAAGCACATCGCCCTGCGGTACTTCCTTGCTCGAGAGCTGCAGCAGCGCGGTCAGCTTTGTCTGCGTTACGTGGCCACTGAGGCCAACCTTGCTGATGTGTTCACCAAGGCGCTTCCGCCTTGTGACCATCAGCGCTTCTGCACTCTGCTAGGCCTTGTGCCTACTGGACCTCACTTACTTACCTCTTGACCTTGCTTGTACTGTGATCACTATATATATATCTACCTGCATGTTTACTCTTGCTAGGTTGTGATCACTGTATCTCATGCTCTGTTATAAACCTGCATGTGAACTGGTCTTGTGACCACTAGCTTGTGCTCGGAATTTGTGTGGTATCCTTGAGATCCACCCTGAGCTTGTTGTTGCCTTGCTTTGCCTTGACTGGTCTTGTGACCCCTAGGTCTCCCCCACTTTGCCTATGGGGGTGTGTCAAACATTATATATGTTGTGTTTGTGTAGGCTGTAGTGGGTTAGCCTATAGGGGGGTCACAACATTAGGGTTTCATATTTGTACTCACAATCCTTTCTAGTTCACCATTCCAGTCCGTTATCACTGACAGCAATGCGTCAGGCGGAAAAACTTTCGCGCGCGGAGGCAGTTAGCGAGTGTCTGGCGTGAGGGGTGGCCCAGCCGCTGATGCCAGAGGTCATTTTCGGCACGTATGCCGGAGGTGCGCTTGTAACGGGCGTGCTGTTCCGCTTCTTCTGCTTCCGTAAGTTGCGGAATCTGTAGTGGTGGTTCTTCTTACTCTCCTGGTTCTGCTTCGGGCCCCTCTTCTTCTGCCTCTGCCGTTGTTTTCCCTTCTGCAGGTGCCGTGGTGAGATAGAGGGCGAGAAATTCGCGGTCGGGGATGGTATTTAGCGGCGTCTTCGTGCCTTCGATGAGGCGCGCAAATGGATCTGGACGAGAGATTGGACCGAGAGAGTCTCGTGCTGGTGTTGGAGGTATGTTCCCCTCCTCAAGCTCTGTCCAGGTGCTTCCCCATCGGTGGTGGGGTGAACGTGGAGGCGAGTGTGCGGGTGGCGGTCGCCCGAGGGGTATGGTGACGCGGGGAGATTCTTCTCCGCGCTCAGCTCGCATCTCTCGTTCTGCTTTCTCCAGTTCTTCTTGTGTTAGTTCTGCTTCGTCTGGCGCTGTCGTGCCCCATCCACGTGTGGTAACCGTGCCGCTGGCTGCAGTACCCCAGGCGCCAGTGGCGGATCCCCAAGTGGCGCCTTCTTCTGGTTCGTAATCTTCATCTCCCCATGCCCCTCGTCGTGCGGTTTCCTCGCTCCATCCTGCCGCAACGCGTTCTTCGTACAGCTTCTGTCTCTTCTCTGCCCTGGCCTTCTCCTGTTCTTCCTTGATGCTGAGTTCTCCTTCTGCGTCAGGGTCTTTCCAGGCCGGGTCAATTTCGCGGCGATAAACTTCGCGAGTGTACGGGCGCGGTCGATTTTCTTCATCGAAGGTGCTGGTGTTGGCTTCTAGTATGAAGCGGAGGGTGTCGGAGCGCGGTGTTGGACGTGGCACCGATTGTTGACCGAATTGTTTGTTTTCTTCTCCGAAGATGCGGTAGGTTGCGACAGCTAGTTCTTCTTCTGTCATGCCAGTTGGTTCCTCCTCAGCGCTTTCTGCCTCCTGGATCGCCGCGTACTCTCTTTCGACTTGCTCCGTGCGGCTCGCCGTGGGCGTGTGGCAGGTGGTGCAGAGGCCGGTGATGTCGGGCTCGTGCAGATTGATTTCGCGGGGATGTGGACTTCGCCAAATCCATGGCCGTCCGTCCGGATGCTGCCACGATTCTTCGTTCATGAAGGCGAAGTCGAGAGGGACAAGATCCACGAGTTCGTCGGATGAAGCTTGGCAGTTTGGTATGTCAAAGTCCAGAACGTAGATCCCGTTGATTGACCAAGCTCGTCCGAGGTATTTGAATGACTCGGGCGGTGTGTTGGGAGGAGCGTAGGTGAGGATGAGGTCGCGCGTGGCCAGATCCGTGGTGAGGATGACACCGCAGTCGCGAAGTTGTCCTGCCGAGAGGAGATTGAAGCGAAGGTCCGGAACGTAGAGCACGTCATTGAAAGAGATGTGTGTGTTGCTGTCTCGAGATTGCAGGACGACGATGCCTTGTGCGTTGGCGCGCAGCTGATGGTTGTTGGCGACGGTGACGTAGGTTGCGGGGGCGCGGCTGAGATTCGAGACGTATCGAACCGATCCCACCATGTGCTGTCCGCAGCAGCTGTCCAGGTACCAGGTATTGAGGTTATCGGTGTTGTTGTTGCGTAGTAGCAATGCGAGTCGCGGAGTCACCAGTGTTGCCTTGTAGCGCCTGTGGAAAGATGGGTCTTCGTCCTCCTTCCATCCTACAGGTACGTAGTGTTGATTGTCGTGCGGCGGGCTTTCCCGCAAAGTGATTGGCAGGTTCCAATCTTGTTCGTCTTCGTCGTATCCGTAATAGTGGTTTTCGGTGAAGGGGTTGTTCCATCCTTCTTCCGGCTCGAGTACTTCTCCTCGGAGTTGGTCTTCTTCGTCTGGTTCGGCGGTGCGGCGGCGCCGTGTCACCATGTTTGTCGTCGCATTTCTGGGAGCTCCAACCTGACTTCCCTGTACTTGTTGTGGTTGCTGTTGAGCAGGAGAACGGGGAGTTGATTGTTGAGGCTGAGGATGACGAGTGTCTTGTCGACCGACCCAGTTGTTGTGGTGAGCGGAATTCCTTTGGGTGGCGATTGTTGAATCGAGACTTGCATCGATCCGTTGAGTGTCCGAAGATTTTGCAGTTTTTGCAATAATGGCGCCTTGGTTGTCGTCGCTCTTCTCGGTTGTCTGTGTAGAAGGCGAGTCGCTCTCGGCGTGGCGCGGAACTCGTTCTGCTCGAGTCCATGTCCTGCTGTTCAGTCAGCAGTGCGGCGCATAGCGCGGCTTCAGAGAGCTGTCCTCGTTGTCGGAGTAGTGCCTTGCAGGGCTTCCACTCGGGCCCAAGTCCCTGGAGGACGATGTTGACGAATATCTCCTCCGTGATAGAACTTCCGTTCTTGATAATTTGATCACGAATGTTCCGACAACGGTTGATGTAGCTGTTTGCTTTCTCCCCGTGCCCCATCTTGGTCTCCATGAGTTGTTGCAGGAGACGACTTGCAGTGACGGAATCCTTCGGCTGATATACCTCAACGAGGTGCTTCCAGGCTTCTAGGGCTGGAGCGGCGCTCTCTTTGTAGGAGCGGATGCCGAGCTGTTCTGCAGGCGACATGTTGCGCAGCAGGACGCTATACGCCATACGCCATTTTATAAGCGCCTGCGCTTATAAATTTACTCGATTATAAGCCCACCCCCCTTGAAAAAACATGTTTTATTATTGCCCCCCATGGGGGTATATCCGGGGTGTGACGAGTATCTCTTTTGTTTTAATCAACTCATCTTGTTCTCACATACTAGCTCAAGGTGGTTCAACAAGTTCTTTAAGAACGCTTCCGCAATTACATCACATATTTGAATCTTAGCCTTGAACGATCCTAAGGGCCTTCTCAGCCCAACAATATAAAGAGCTTGTTGCATGCAAAATGAACGAAGTCTAGATTTAGTTGTGGAGAAATGAGCAGGTTGCACTTAGTTAAAGGGATAGCACAGTACTACAAATTCTGTTCGTCGTATGAATAGTCTGAATTCTGGAAGTGTAAATTCTGGATCTCATTGTTTGCGAGACTGTTTACAGAGCGGATTACGGTCGCGTATGATTGGAAGAGGGATTTCGACACATTTTTTTTGCTAGATTTGAATTCGAGACTGTTTACAGCGCGGATTATGGTCGCTTTGTTATAACTTGTCATGTTACCACTGCGATTAGGGGGGGGTAACGACAAACAAATGGCGACGACGACGCCGCAAATGGCGCCGCCAAAGCCAGCTGCGGCGCGGCTGCGAGTATGGCTTGCACTCTTCGCCGCGCATTGGCTTGCTGCCTTCTTCTTTCCTTGCCATGCGCTACCAATCAACGCTACTCAAGGTACCCTCCTCGAACCTACTATGCTTACCACAGCCCGTGCAATCGATGCCCCTAATTCTTCTTACTACTGTAGCACCTCCAGTCCGTATCGCTGGTGTGATAGCGAACACTTACCATGCGATAGTGCTTGAGGTGGGCGAAGAATTCATGTAGTAGGTGCGCGCATGGGTTGCTTTCCCAGCGACAGGTCGTAGGCAGCCATAGAGGTAGTACCGCAGCAACCCCCCTGTTCGGCGACGATGTAATGACAGCGAAATTTCTTTTCGGCCTCCTCCCTACCTCGTTTAAAATGTGGTAGCGCACGCATGGTTTGCTCTCCGTGAAAACGCGGATAGCAGGAGGGCATGGTGCGTTTCCGTGCGCCCTTTTCCCGTCCTGCACCGTAGAATATGGTTAGGGAGACGAGGCCGTCGGAGATCTCTGTTTGATCGCG
The DNA here is from genome assembly GCA_947470075.1 of Closterium sp. Yama58-4. Taxonomy (NCBI): domain Eukaryota; kingdom Viridiplantae; phylum Streptophyta; class Zygnematophyceae; order Desmidiales; family Closteriaceae; genus Closterium; species Closterium sp. Yama58-4. Next base: position 849,484 of record CANIUD010000679.1, on the reverse strand, counting down.
TCAGTCGCAGCCCCCGGCACCTGCTCGGGAGGCCTAGGCGGAAGGCCATGGTGGGCGGAGGCGAAATGGGCGGGTGAATGGCGGAGGCTGGCGGTGAATGGTTTGGGGTCATAGCCTCGCTCTGCTGTGTGTGTTCAGGGCTTGGCTCTGGTGTGTGTGTTCAGGGCTTGGCTCTGGTGTGTGTGTTCAGGGCTCGGCTCTGGTGTGTGTGTTCAGGGCTCGGCTCTGGTGTGTGTGTTCAGGGCTCGGCTCTGGTGTGTGTGTTCAGGGCTCGGCTCTGGTGTGTGTGTTCAGGGCTCGGCTCTGGTGTGTGTGTTCAGGGCTCGGCTCTGGTGTGTGTGTTCAGGGCTCGGCTCTGGTGTGTGTGTTCAGGGCTCGGCTCTGGTGTGTGTGTTCAGGGCTCGGCTCTGGTGTGTGTGTTCAGGGCTCGGCTCTGGTGTGTGTGTTCAGGGCTCGGCTCTGGTGTGTATGTTCAGGGCTCGGCTCTGGTGTGTGTGTTCAGGGCTCGGCTCTGGTGTGTGTGTTCAGGGCTCAGCTCTGGTGTGTGTGTTCAGGGCTCGGCTCTGGTGTGTGTGTTCAGGGCTCGGCTCTGGTGTGTGTGTTCAGGGCTCGGCTCTGGTGTGTGTGTTCAGGGCTCGGCTCTGGTGTGTGTGTTCAGGGCTCGGCTCTGGTGTGTGTGTTCAGGGCTCGGCTCTGGTGTGTGTGTTCAGGGCTCGGCTCTGGTGTGTGTGTTCAGGGCTCGGCTCTGGTGTGTGTGTTCAGGGCTCGGCTCTGGTGTGTGTGTTCAGGGCTCGGCTCTGGTGTGTGTGTTCAGGGCTCGGCTCTGGTGTGTGTGTTCAGGGCTCGGCTCTGGTGTGTGTGTGTTCAGGGCTCGGCTCTGGTGTGTGTGTTCAGGGCGCCGGGGGTGCAGGCAGGTGCTGGTTGAGTAGCACCGCGGCATTTGCCATGGAGGTGAGGTGGGCACAGTGCCTCTTGGCGGCTGGGTCGGTGTCGGTGATGCTGCCGTGCCGATGCCGCCAACGGTTGAAGGCAGTGACTCCTGCAGCAAGGTGCGTTCCCGCTCACTGCTGAAGCGCGCAGGGCCTTGGGATTCCGTTTCCCCCAACTCCCACTACCCGCCCGCTGGGAGGGTGTCTGGCGGTGGCGCTGATCAAGAAGCTGATTCTTCCGCTCACGCAGCGGCTCATGAGTAGGAAGCAGCTCTGTGGGTCAAGGTGCGCCAGGAAGTTTGTTGGTGATGTCACTGCCGCCAGGCGTTGGCGTAGAAATGATGTGCAGGCTTCTGGTGGGCCCGCTGAGCTTCCCAGGATGCGCCGCCCTGTCTAGCTGAAGGAAACTCCTTCCGGCAGCGTGGTGTTTCTTGGTGCGAGCGGGGACCATGCGATGCGGTGCGGTGCGGTGCATTTCCCGGGTTGTGTGAGAAGCCCAACGGGCGCAGCGCTGAGGTGAGAGACTGGAAGGCAGCGGTGCAGTCCGGTTCAGGTCCAATCGAAAGAGGGTAATGTGGTCAGCGTGTGTGAGGAGAACCTCCATGGAGGTCCTCATGCTCGGCCGTGGGACACACAGAGGCAGTACGCGAGCGTGAGGACCTTGGTGTGCCCCGCGGCCACAGCCTTGACTTGAGGGCTGGCTGGATAGCTCAGCAAACAGCAGTGCGCCCATTAGGGTCCCCTTGACATGCTCCATGCTCCCAGCTGAGAGGCGGCGTCGAGAAGCGATGGTCGATGAGCAGGGTGGCAGGTAGAATTGTTGAAGCACATGTTGGGGACGGCGAGTAGGAACTCCAGCGGTGTGTAGCTGAGTCTGTTGATCACTGCTACTCTCTCGACCCTCTTGAACGCATTTGTGAAATCGGGCTGTTGCAAACCAATGTGTGATGGGATGCTGCTCTAGGTAAGCCCATGTGGCGTGGATTACGGCCTCAGCTCCTCCCGGGATAGCCGCGCCAAACTGCAGCGGCACCAAACTGCAGCGGCGCCAAGTGCCCTTCTAGCTGCCTGGGCCACGAGTTGTAGCGCCGCTTTGGCGACGTAGCGGTGTGCCGTGTGCTGCGGGGGCGCTGCTGCTGAAGCGCTGCTTTGCTTTGTACCTCCCCTACTGCGATGGGCCGTGTGCCCCCTTCTGATTTGGTGATAGCGAGGAGGCGTGAGGCGGTGAGAAGCGAGGCCGCGGTTGGGAGGATTTTCCCCTTGAGTGCAGCAGTGTTCATGAGGGTAAGCAGGTGTTGTCCTCATCCAAAATCAGGGTGGTGGAGTGCCTGCCGCGTCGCGGTTATGCTTGAAGCACATCCCGCTTGGTCTTGCTCGTGCTCCGTTTCTGCACCTAGATAGGATAGGACGCGGCGGAAGTGTTTGAATGAGATAGGTATGTGTGTCTCTCCTAGGCTGTCCCCGAGCCAAGAAGGTAAGTCGCCTTCAGCGTGGAGGTGGCGGGCGATCAAGGGTGAGAGAGTGGTGCTGTTGGCCTCGCTGAGTGAGTAGTGTTGTTTCCAAGGCCTGGAGGGCCTTCAATAAACTCCCTCATGTGACGAGGGTAGTGGCGCGTGCCAGTGCGCCCGTGGTGTCTTCTTCCGCATGTTGCAGCAGGCAGGTAGGTTGATAGCTTTGCATGCCTGCCTCCTGGTACAGTCCTTGCCAGTCTCCCTGGCGAAAGTGCAGGAGCCTGAAGGCCAGGCCTGCCAATCGGGCTTCCGTGTTGAGCCGATGCGCCCTATGATGGATTATACGCTCAAGGCCCTTAGCGTTTAGCGTTTGTACGCTAGCGTATGCACGCTATACGCTATACGCTAGGGAATACGCTATACGCAGTCACAAAATTTTTAGGGCTGCCCGAAAAAATAAAATCGCGGAAAATATGCGGATTTTCTTGGTGAGCATTTCGCTGAAGTCGAAACGCGAATCTGTGGTCTAGGCATTTGGGGATCTGACTTCGAATATTTCAGGCACATTTGGGAAATCGAATGCTGAATTCAGATCTACAACCCATCCCATCTACCGCATTGAAACCCATCCCATCTACGAACTCCAACCTGTCAACCTTGAACCCCCAACAAGCCTCTCGCTACTTTCCAGCCAGCCCCACTACGAATTCGTCAATCCATACCATCCATTCCGCTTCCAACAGGGTTACTTTTCTCCCTAGCGATAATGTCTACTCCACCCTCCCACCCCACCCGCCTTTCGGACTTAGGAGAATGCTAGGGCGCGTCTTAGCGGTGGTAGAGAGTATTATGAGACTTGGATGTTTTGTGTAAGGGTCATGGTGAATGTATTATGGGAAAAAAAAATATCTCTGAAACACAACCCACTGAATCCCCCCCTGAAACAGTCCCTGGGGGTTTTTTTTGCGCTGCCCGGAAAAGTTTTCTACCTGCCCGGAAAGCGTATCCTTGATCAGACCCCTCTTGCGTATAGCGTTTATACGCTAGCGTATATACGACACGCGTATATACGCTATACGCGTATAATCCATCATAGGATGCGCCGAGTCAGGCTCGGGAGGAGAAACACCAAGAGGTGCCAGGCTGCGAGTTCGCCAGGGAAGCGGGCGAGGTCAGGCGCAGGAGTGGAGTGGGGTCAGGAGGCATGTGGCGAGGTGACGGCATCACGAATGTGGCGTGGGACCGGCAAGGGGTGGCTGGCGTGAGCCACGGAGAATGTCAGTGTTGCAGCTGCGAATGCGACGAACCGCGGGTCGTCGCTGCGAGTTGGAGTAGGTGGGGACAGCAGTGGTGCTGGCGAACCCTGCCGCACTGCGTTTGGGTGGACCTGGTTGAAATTGGCGGGCGGGAGCAGGGCTTTCCTTAATTGTGGTTGAACCCCCGCATTTAGGCAGAGCAGGGATGGTTGGTGATAGGACAGGAGTACCATTGGCAGGGCGAGCTGTGAATCACTGACGGCGTTTACTATGGCTCTCCTGTTAGCGCTGTTGAAAGCGTTAGTGATGTCGGCTCGTAGGACAAGTGTGCTGGGGTTCGCGGCGAGGCGAGGTAAGACCGAACTGTGTGAATTCTCGCCCGCCTCAGCCTCAGCAGCACCTCCTGAGACGGCCACTCCAAACTGCTGCAGCAGGAACAAGTCCCGCACTGCCCCTGCTGTTAAGAGAGTGCCGTTTTTGCAGCCAGGCGCGTGATGCTCTCGCCAACGGCAACCGGCCTTGTCCTTTCGTCTGGCTTGGCAAGGGCTGTCATGCGTGAGGCGGTGGTGAATAGGCTAGCTATTTGGAGTGGTAGTTTTTCCGTCATAATTGTGTTGACCAGAATAGTGTAGACCAGAATAGTGTAGACCAGAATAGTGACCAGAATAGTGTAGACCAGAATAGTGTTGACCAGAATGGTGTAGACCAGAGTGGTGTAGACCAGAACGGTGTAGACCAGAATGGTGTTGACCAGAATGGTGTAGACCAGCTCGAGTAGATGTGTTTCCACCGCATGGACGTTTCCACCGCATGGACGTTTCCACCGCATGGACGTTTCCACCGCATGGACGTTTTTCCGTCACGATTGTTGTTCCTGAAGGGCCAGCGCCAACTCCATTTTCGCAGCACGGCAAGACCTTCAGAAATGCAGGAAGCGGCGCTAACAGTTGTGCATTCGGATTCCGCACTGGTGGTGCTGGCCTGCGGGCCAGTTGAGTGGTGTGTCAGTCAGGGGCGGATGGGTGTTTGGCGCGCAGGGCTTCCAGCACGGATGGGGTTGGCGGGCGTGCAGACTGGCGTTGCCTCAAGGGCCATGAAAGCCCGTCTGAGACTGCCACGTTGCGCCAGACCTTCCGCCCTGGTGAGCACGCTAGTTTCGTCTTTTTGGTGCCCTGGCAGCGAGGGGTAGGACAGTGAGTCCACCGTCTCATTCCCCCCACGAGGAAAGGGACGTTGGTGCGTCTGGTTGAGATTTTCCTCTGGTTGGTGTCTTGGCTTGGCGGCGAGGGGTAGGACAGTGGGTCCACGTCCACCGTGGCATGGTAGAGCGAGTCCACCATCTCATTCCCCCGCGAGGAACTGTCGCCCCAGACGTGTACGGACCGCTGGCCGATCCGGGCTCCTGGTTGGAGATTTGGTGCAGCGTCGATTGTGCGACCAAAAGCAAAACTGTCCATGCAGTCAATGAGTCTGGGTCGTGTGCCAACCGTAGCAGTGGGTTCAGCAAGGTTGTGGCGGAAAGTGGGTCAAGAGATGATGGAAGTCGACGCGGCAGAGGTGCGTGGCAGGTGCTGCAGAGTTTTCGCTAGGTCCCAGGCCCCAACGCTGGCGAAAAGCGCATTTTCAGAGGCGAGCAATTCTTCGCTCCCTACCCACACGAGTGCTGATAGGATCCGTGACCGTGACGTCACAGATCCAAGCAGCTCCAGAGTCCCTGTCCGTCACTGCCAAGTCGGCCTGATGCTTGTCAATCAGTGAGTGAATCGTCGTCTCGGTGAGTAAATCCATGCGAGTGTTGATGTTGCATGTGGACGATGAAGCCAGCCAGCATCCCGCGCAATCCGAATGCTCTCATCACGGATGGCGTTCCGAGTGCTGGTTCTGCCTCCTCCCATGTCACTCCGCAGCTGCGCAGCACGTGGTTCAGGAGCCGCGGGTCAGGCAAGTCTACCTTCTTCCAGCAGTCACAAGCCGTCGGTAGAGAGAAGGGCAGGCCGAGCCTGAAGTGCGTGCCATGCTGAACTGGGCCGAGGAGAGGCGGAGGAAAGCTGATAGAGGGATGGCAAGGAGCCAGCCAATCACCAACTGACGTGTCACGGACAGGGACAGCATGCGCTGCATGTGCCCAAGTGGGGGGCTGAGGAGCATCCCGCGCGTGGCCTCCACCATTTCTACGCAGCGGTGAGCCTGGCCAGGACTTCCAGGGCTAGCCCGTGCTGGAGTTTTCCTGCTTGTGGCGGCTGGCGGCCGCCGTGGAGCAGCTCCAGGGCCCTTGCTGGGAGGGTGCACTCCGCTTTGACTTTTGAGTAGATTCAAAAGAACGGTTGCCTGGCAGAGGTGGAGGGCTGTTGTGGCGGGTTTAGGGTGGATAACGGTGCCTCCATTAGCGGCAAGGTGGTGGCAAGTGCTGGGATACTGGCCAGTGGGACTATTGCCAAGAGCCCAGCTGCCCGGAAGAACCCTGTGAGGAAGCTGTAGTCGCCCTCTACTGCTGGGTGGGTCACACAGGCCAAGCCCCCCGGGGCGAGGTAGGTAAGGATGCCTGTGCCCAGACCCGCACCCTCTCGGTGCCAATGCGCGGGATTGGGATGTTGCAGGCGGAGAGGAGTGTGGTGAACAACCTCTCCCCCCTGCCCCTCCATTCTTTCTCTTGCGCCGCCCTATCCTCCTGTCCCCAAATGCGAGCGGCGTTTTCCAGACACTACCGGAAGGCATGGGAAAAGACGTCCCCAATGCATGCTTGTTCTGGTTGAGATTAAGATAGTTGTTCCCCTTCCCGGCTGCCCTAACCGATTGCCGCCGCTACGCCGGCGCGAGCCACCGAATTTGAGAAATCAACGTACCAAAGAGCAGGCAAGAGCCCAAGAGGCCCTCATGTAGAGGAGAAAGCAGGGCGCAGGCAGAGGAAAGCTAACCTATACTCTCTCTCGCTCTATCCTCCTGTCCCCAAATCTCAGCGGCATTTTTCAGAGACTACCAGAAGGCATGGGGAAAGACGTTCCCAGGCTGGACCGTGGATGCTGAGTGTGGCGCAAGTAAAGCACTCGCCTGCGATGATTTAGGCATGATTATCAGGCTGTAAGTGTGATTATCAGGCTGTAAGTGTGATTATCAGGCTGTAAGTGTGATTATCAGGCTGTAAGTGTGATTATCAGGCTGTAAGTGTGATTATCAGGCTGTAAGTGTGATTATCAGGCTGTAAGTGTGATTATCAGGCTGTAAGTGTGATTATCAGGCTGTAAGTGTGATTATCAGGCTGTAAGTGTGATTATCAGGCTGTAAGTGTGATTATCAGGCTGTAAGTGTGATTATCAGGCTGTAAGTGTGATTATCAGGCTGTAAGTGTGATTATCAGGCTGTAAGTGTGATTATCAGGCTGTAAGTGTGATTATCAGGCTGTAAGTGTGATTTTCAGGATGTACGTGTGATTTTCAGGAGAGATGAGCAACCAGCCCGGCCTGGCCCGACCCGACCCGACCTGGCCGGGCCACACGGGCTCTCGGGTCGGGTCGGGTCGGGCCGGGCTCGGGCCAGGGTCCTGAAGGTTCTGGCCCGACCCGGGCCTACACACTCGGGTCAACATGGACCCGGGTACGGGTCGGGTCGGGTCGGGCCAGGATGACCCGCCCATACCCTGGCGCCAGCACCTTTGCCCGCGGCCGCCCCTACACCCTGCACACGGCCCCTAAGAACCTCTACGAAATGGTGCAATATTAGTTGCTGGCGCACCTATGAGCAACTGCTGGCCTGAAACGAGCCGTGCAGCCTGTGAATTGAAGTGTCGCTAAAAAAACGCGAAGTTGTAAAAAAAACTCCATTCCTGCATCGCGATTTTCCGTTACCAGCAGGAAACGATAGCAAACTAGCTATAAATGTCTGTCAATGAGGTTTGAACGGGTTGTAACTAAGTAGTTTCTAAGCTTAGGTGACTTGCTTGCGGCCGTTAGGCAAGATTGAGAGCGTGGGTAGGTTCTGATGTCGAGGGGATAAACAACCCCTCGACAACAATTCGACCTAGGGTTTTGTCCCCGGTCCTGACCTGAATTCGGGTCGGGTCAAGCCTGACCCGAAACTCGACCCGACTCGGCCCGAGTTCCATGCTCGGGTCGGGTTTTAGGCCGGGTCCGGTCGGGTCGGCCCGCACGGGGCAAGCAAGTGAAACTACTGACCCGACCCGGGCTAAACCACGCGCGCGGGGCAAATGCTCATCTCTAAGTATGAGGATGTGTGTGATTTTCTGGATGTAAGTGTGATTATCAGGATGTACGTGTGATTATCAGGTTGCAAGTGTGATTATCAGGATGTACTTGTGATTATCAGGATGTACGTGTGATTATCAGGTTGTAAGTGTGATTATCAGGATGTACGTGTGATTATCAGGATGTAAGTGTGATTATCAGGATGTACGTGTGATTATCAGGATGTAAGTGTTGACTTCAGGATGTAAGTATGAGTATGAGGATGTGTGTGATTTTCAGGATGTAAGTGTGACAATGCTCTGTCTAGGGTGGAATTGACTCCACACAAGCTGCTAGTGTTCAACACTCTTGCTTTCACTGATTTCTGCGTGTGCTGGTGAGATTTGCGCCATTTTTTCCCAGTTTGCTAGTGTCACCATGCGATTTCCTCAACTCCTCCCTGCTTTCATTCAACCCACCCACCCACCCACCCCACATAGATCTTTGACGGCGAATCTGAATGGGTCTATTCCTGACAGCATCTCCTCTCTCACTCAACTATGTGAACTGTAAGAACCCTACAGTGAAGCTATGAGCTCGCCTTCTTGTATGCTTAGCTATTTGAATAACCGCGGATCAAGGAAGTTCAGTAGAAAAACACACTGATATATAGATAGAGAAGGGCACATCGGGAAACAATAACAACAAAAATGCCTCACGACGGTCACATCACATGTAAACGCCTGTGGTTGCATCCGACAAAATGCAGTGGTGTGGAATCCCAACGCCAATACTTGTCACCCTTTTTTTCAATCAATCCTCCTTTCTGTGGGGGGGGGATGTATTCTTCCATCGGAATGTCCTCAGTCCATGCCCACCATTCTCATTTCCTAACTTCTTTTGTTCGCTCCAACCCGTCCACGCACGCAGGACTCTTACAAACAACAATTTGACGGGCTCCATTCCCAATGGCATCGCCAAGCTTTCCTATCTCACCTTATTGTATGGAGCACCTCATTTCACCCTGGTGGTACGCACGGACATTTTAAGTAATCGCATGATCTCTTTAACCCTCAAGAAAATAGTTTTAGTTGCATAATTTAGATGCCACACGTTAGGGTGAGCAAGGGCCGGACGGGTAGATTGGCAGCCCTGTTCGCCCATATACTGCGTGGGCCTGTTCGAGTCTGGCCCGGCACATAATCACAGGGGCGCACGGGGGGGGGGGGGGGGGGGGGGGAGGTCATAAAAAAGAAAACCGCCCATCATCACCACAAGCGGACCGTTTGTTATAGAACTCCGGTCACAAAAAAAGGTCTCAATCATCACCACAAGCGGAAGATGCAAGAAAGGGTCCTTCAACTAAGTTCTGCCATCAAGGCGGTCATAAAACAGAAAACAGACCTCTTGGAATCGCTGAAAAGTGATTGTAGCGAAGTTCTTCACAATAATGTTGGTTAATATATCAACAAAAATTAAACGGTCGTTTTTAACTCTCCTCCCACCATGCTCGTCTCATCTCATCCTTCATTTGGGTCCTCCATTTGTGCTTGCTGTCATTCAGTCCGCGCCCACTACTCTCATCTCATCTCCTCACTTATTCCTCCCCATCCCTTCCCATCCCATCCCATCCCTCGCACTCATAGGTCTCTTTCATACAACGCTTTGACAGGATCCATTCCAAAAAGCATTTACCGGCTTCCTCTGCTCAATCATCTGTATGAAACCTCGTTTGCGCCTGGTACTAAGCATGCAGGGTTAAAGATCACAAGTATTATTTAAGCAAGGTTCTGTCGAGTTTTGAAAAGCTCGTGAGTTGAAATTCAATCATCTTCGAGTTTTGTCACCAAATATAAGACGCAAAACTCGACGTTTTCGAGATACGAGAACGAGTGGAGTAAAAACTCGACTCGATGTTTACCTGGCCCTCGAAGCTCGAATCGGCCGACTTTCCCTTTTTCGGGGTCCTGACCTGACCCTGGTTGTGCTAAATCAAATTCAAGTGGAAAGCAAGGGTTATATTGAATGTACCTATGACGAATGGATCCGAACATGTTTGGGTTCCGGTCATACACTTATGAGTTTGAACCAATCTGAGTAGTGTTCAACTGTACAGCCGAACACTCAAACCCTACTTTTGCAATATTAAATTAGGCCCAAACCGGACGAGTTCGGTTCAGGCTATACTACAAACTTTCAAGTAAGTTCGAGACGAACTTGTTTGAGTTCGCCTTCTGCATATACTACCTCCCACCCACCATGCCCATCTCATCCCCCAATTGGATCGACCATTTGTGCTTGCTGACCCTCATTCCATGCCCTCGATTCTTATGTCCTCATACCACCATGCACACACAGGTCTCTCTCATACAACACGTTGACGGGCTCCATTCCTACTGACATCCGTACTTTGAGTACGGTTCTCACTTATTTGTATGAAGCACCTATGCCATCCTCCAATTGGGTTGACCGTGTGTGCTTGCTGTCCCTCAGTCCAAGGTGCAAAAGTACGGCCGAAATTTTGACATTCTGGTGTATAATAAGATGTTGTATTTTTCGGGTGTATAAAACGGTTTAAAACGCCTACATGCTGTCATATTTATGTGGTGCAAAATTATGGTCGTATTTTACGGTCGGAAATTTGAAACCCTAGTGTGCACGTTTTTCCTGACTGGCACCTTGTTAGCATTTCATAGCTTGTTTGCCAGGCATCCGTGGTAGTGTAGTGAATCGTGATGGTGAAAGCGGGGAAGAGGAGGATGAAGGGGAGGAGGTTGAAGAGTGTGAGGGGGGGGAGGAGGAGGAGGGCTGAAAAAGCGCACACTAGTCAGTTTGTTAGCATCTTATCGCTTGTTAGCTAGGCTGGCCATTAGTAGAATATTGTATTACTTTTGTTGTTGTTGTTGTTTTTTTTTTTTTCCTTTTCTCCCGGCCACAAACTTTCTAACAAAAATACGGCCGAAATTTTGAAATCTGGCTGTAAAATACAGGCGTAAAATACAGACCGTATTTTTCACGAACCGTCATTTTGCACCTTGCCTCAGTCCATGCCCACTCTTCTCATCTCCTCACTTCCTCCACCCTAACCCTTACCACACACAGGTCTCTTGCAAACAACAATCTGACAGGCACCATTCCCAGCGACATAGTCACGCTTGGTCAGCTTAATTATCTGTATGAGACACCTCCTTTAAGGCTGGGACTAAGCACGCACGATGAGTACCCACACCTTGAGTGGGCCCTGTGTCATTGTCTGGTTTGAAGAGCTGCGTGCATTTTAAGCTGCTGCAGTGGTTGCTTCTTTTCAGTTCTACGGTCTCAATAAACTCATTGAAGCTATTGACAACCACAAGGATCGTCTTGCTCTCCCCCGCTCCTCACCGCTCCTCATTCTCCCTCCCCGCTCCTCATTCTCCCTCCCCGCTCCTCATTCTCCCTCCCCGCTCCTCATTCTCCCTCCCCTTCGTTCACTCATTTCTTCATCTTCCATGGACTGTTCTTCATCTTGCAAATGTATGTTCCTCCTTTTCTTATCAAGCATAGGGACCCGAACCGCGACACGTGTTCTGCTCATGTCTGCCTCCCAGGCATGAGCAGAAAGGCCAACCCAATACTGTCGGATGCGACACATTTGGCTTGTTTCTTGCGTGGCATGGCGAACGCGAACGTGTGCACCTGTTTCTCGAACGTGTGCGAACCCAACGGGGTTCGCATCAAAACCACGCTGATAACCAGCGGCTGGTTTGTATTTCAAAACAGGATGTCTATTTCTGGGCTCTACTTTGATCCACATCAAGTCGATATCTCGCCATGATCTTAAGCCACACGTGGGCTTATTATGATTCATGCTAGTAACATTTGGTTTGTATCAGTATAGACGCTAGGGAAACATATGGAAGGACAGCTACTGCATACAGTTAGATTGTCAAAGGTTAGGGGCATATGTTGGGATTGCGAGGGAAGGTGATGTGAGCAAGGGACGTATAGAAGGTTGCGCGGAATTAATTTCGAGGAAGAGGCAAGGGTTGTGCAAATGCATTCGGTTTCGATTCGAGATAAGCTAGTTCTGTTCTCGTATTGCTCATGCCTACTCCTCACCCTGCTCTTGTCATCCCTCAATTTGCTGCTGTCACTCCGTTCATGCCCACTGATCTCATCTCCTCACATTTTCTGTTCCAACCCACACCACGCACACACAGGTCTCTTTCAAACAACGCTTTGAAGGGATCCGTTCCAGAAAACATTTACTGGCTTTCTGAACTATCTTATCTGTATGAAGCTCCTCTTCCGATCCTGGTGCTAAGCATGCGCGGTAAAATATCACATGGCCTGATATCCTTGATCACATAATCTAGATGCCACACGCAAGCGAGAAATAAGAAGTTTCGGATATATGATCAGAATATATATGGCCACTCAAATGGCAGCCAAAACAGTGTGAATATTCTGTAACTCCTCTTCATGGCCCTCCCCTTCCCAACCTAGATTTTGGCAAGAATTGCACATTTTTCAAACTGGGGTGTGCGAGTCGAAACAGTTTCAACAATTACAGTTAAATATGATATCGTCTCTTCGGAACTGGCGCGCTAATTGAATACATTCCTTAGAGTTGGTTTCGCGTAGTAATAGGAGTAGATTACTCAGTTTGTGAAGTGAGTGTGTACGCGTTTGTCTGCGTCAGTTTTGTGTATGATGCCTGGTTGGGTTTGGGAGGTGCATTGGGTACGGTACGGTGGGTTTTGGGTGGGCATGGATGGTTGGGAAAAAAATGCGAAATCACTATCACGATAGAATTCAAGGCAATTCGACTCGGAACAGTGAAACACAGATTTTCGCGATTCTTATTTTCCACCGATTGTGTTTCACGTCATTACTGAAAGAAAAACACAATCGCAAAACTCATTTCCACACAAGCAATGTACTTCGAATTTTAACCAGCCAACGTAATGAAGCAATACGCTGTTCTGTTCGTGGTTTTTTTTTGGGGGGGGGCTCTGCGGGCTCTCAATGCCTATGGTGACTCTGAAAATGAGTCGAGTTTTGAGTCGACTCAAAACTCGACTCTGTAAATACCCCAAAGCTTAAACATTTCATGTTAGGGTCGAACACCTTACTGTTCACCTACAAATCATCACGGTTTGACTCTGCTGTAGAACTGTCGAACCCTACCCTATTGGAGATTAGTTTGAGTTCGACGTTTCGACTTCGGTTCGACAACACCCTACGATCGACCAAGTTAAAGTTATATATTGGTCGTAACCAATTAGGGCGTGTGTGATTTTGCCGAACCTGACTGAAAGTTCGAACTTTTGTAACGGTTCGTCACGGTAGGATACAATTAGAAGAGTTTTGCCACGGTGCAAAGCGGTTTGAGTTCGAACTTTGTCAGGTTCGGCAAAATCACACACGCCCTTAGGGGTATCCATTCCTAGATGAGCACGTGCTAACCCCTACTTGGGGCTGGCAGAACACGCCTGCACGGGGGTGGGTTCGATCCCAGGACCTCATCTATCGGAAGTGCCTCTTTCTACTGACTAGGCCGTACGATCGACCAAGTTCTAGTTGATCATGTTCGAGTTCACCTGTTGCTCATGTCTACTTCAGTCAGTACAAACGTTCAAGGGAGTTCAAGACAAGCTAGTTTGAGTCCGCCTTTTGCTCAAGACCGTGTGTGCGTGCTGTCTCTCAATCCATGCCCTCGATTTTCATCTCCTTCCTCCCCTTCAACCTTTACCCCGCACTCACACACAGGTCTCTTTCATACAACGCCTTGACGGGCTCTATTTCCAGTGACCTCTTCGAGATTATTGGACTCACTTATCTGTATGAAGCACCGTGTGTAGGCCTGATTGTAACTTGTAAGCATACATGATCATAGATCACATGAACCTGGAAAACTGCAAGAGAATATATTTTTATCCCACACAAGCAAGGAGTTTCAGGTAATAAAAACGTGTATGGTCACGTCAATACCAGCCAAGCCAGGCTGAATATTCCAAAACCTCTTTCTCCCCCCCCCCCCCTTCCAAGCCCAGGTTCAACGATAGCCACAAATTCGTCGAGCTGGGTGTGCGACTCGAACCGGTTCGAGCAATTAGAGCTGAATACGAACTCGTTCACCTCGAACCAAACCGAACTGCGATTCAGTTTTGACTCCTCCCTGTCTCCCAGCATGCCCCTGTCACCCCCCAATTGGGTCTCCCAGCATGCCCCAGTCACCCCCCAATTGGGTCAACCATATATGCTTTCTGTCGCTCAGTCCATGCCCTCTCTTCTCATCACTGATTTTGCCCAAACCCAACCCATACCACGCTCACATAGGTCTCTTTCAAACAACAAATTCGCGGGCTCCATTTCCAGCATCTTATTCACGCTTCCTCGGCTCTCTTATCTGTATGAGGCACCCCCCACCATTTGAGTTCGCCGTTTGCTTGTTCTACCTCCCACCATGCTCGTCTCATCCCCCAATCGCGTCAACCGTGTGTGCTTTCAGTCGCTCACTCCATGCCCGCTATTCTTATCTCATCACTTATTCCGCCCCAACCCAACCCATACCACGCACACTCAGGTCTTTTTCAAACAACGCTTTGACAGGCTCCATTCCCAGTCAGATTTACGGGCTTAGTGTGCTCACGTATCTGTATGTATGATGCATGTTGTGAAAGCCTGATGCTAAGCATGCGTGATCAAAGATAACATGAATCAAAATCCGCGAGAGAACATCCTAGACTTCAAGCAAGCAAGAAACAAGGAGTTTTGGGTAATCAAACATGGATAACAATGCCACTTGCAGCCAAGCCAGGCTAAATATCCTGGTCATGGTCACTCTAACCGAACTGCGATTCAGTTTATGCTTGCTCATACCTCTCTCCCATCATGCTCGTGTCACCTCCCAATTGGGCCGACCGTTTGTGCTTGCTGTCTGTCGCTTAGGGCATGTTACATCTGGTGCAAATCTTGAAGTGGACTATCTGATTTATTAAGGTTCGAACTACATGCCAATTTCCAGTCAACCACAATGCTACATCTAGGGTTGAATATTGAGATTCAACCCTTGCCGAGCTGTGAATAGATCTAGTAGGCTACCCAGTGTAAACTACTTGGCTCTGGCGTTGTTTTCAAGATCAGTAGGCCTGATCCGTCGAATGTGGCCAAAAATGGCCACGATCAAATCTGTGTGTGCGCGCATTCTCATCAACAGATTTGACGTTGATTCTATTGCCTTGACTTTCCATGTCAAGAAGCCGAACGTGAAAACTCAAGCGAAGTTGGCGAAGCTGGTTACCAGCAGAAGATCGACCTGTTTACCGAGCCAAATTCTGAATGCAACATGCCCTTATTCCTTGCCCTCAAATCGCATCTCCTCCCTTCTTCCGGCCCAACCCATACCACGCACTCACAGGTCTCTTTCAAACAACATGTTAACGGGCTCCATTCCCAGCAAAATATTCTCGCTTCCTCAGCTCGCTTATCTGTATGAAGCCGCATCTCGTTTGAGGCTGGGGCTAAGCACGCGCGGCACAAGTAGTGGTGGTGACACCTAGAGTGGGCTGTGTAACGGTTTCAACTCCATCAATTAGAACTCCTTTCATATCGTCTGTTTTTTGGGGCTGGTTACATGTTTGGAACCGTTCGCCCAGACCCAAAATCTTATTCGGTTTTCACTTGTGGCTGCCTCCCATCCCACCATGCTCGTCTCATCCCTCATTTGGGTGGACGGTGTGTGTTTGCTGTCCCTCTGGCCATGCCAACTTTTCTCGTCTCCTCACTTCTTCCGCCCCCAACCCACACCACAAACAGGTCGTTTTTCAACAACAGATTCACGGGCTCCATTCCCAACAGCATCTCTGTGCTTACTCAGCTTACTTATCTGTATGAAGCACCTCGTTTCACCCTGGTGATAACCACGAACGTGATTAACGGTCGCATGAACCCTAAAACCCTCAAGAGTACATCCTAGGTCCGCATAACCTACGTATTCCTGTGTAGTGGAAATCATATATGACGGAAAATCTGGAAGCCAAGCCAAGGATGAATATCCCGCAACTCCTCCTCCCAGCTTCTCCCCTCCCAGGTCGAGTTTGTCACACCAGTTCGGCTAGTTTGAGTCGAACATAAACCAGTTCGCCTCGAACAAAACTGTGATAAGGTTTCTGCTCATACCTACCTCCTCCCATGCTCGTCTGATCGTCAAACTGGGGACCGAATCTGCTTGCTGTCCCCCAGTCCATGCACAGAATTCTTGTCTCCTCACTTCCTCCACCCCAACCCACACCACACACACACACACAGGTCTCTCGCGAACAACAATTTGACCGGCTCCATTCCACACGGCATCTCCGTGCTTGTGCAGCTCACTCATCTGTATGAAGCACCTCGTAGGCATGAGCAGCAAATGGCAAACACGAGTATGTTCGAACTCTCCTTGCCTCGAACACCCGTGTTCATCCATGGTGTGTTGTTCGGATAAATGAAATGGCGAAAGGAGAGGGTCGGTGCATATTTGGGATGTGTTTGAGGATCATCAATGTTGTGCAAAAGATGGCGCACACCATTGCGTGCCCTGGTGCGACGAGGGGCGCAACAGTGAGGAGCGTTCACTGCACTGCACTGGCGCGCACCAGGGCAAGCTTTGAAACCCGGTTGGCTCGCGTTTCCGTCGGCTCGGACGCTTTGAAACTCGGTTGGCTCGCGTTTCCGTCGGCTCGGAAGCTTTGAAACCCGGTGCACTGCATCGCACTTGTGCGCACCAAAGCAATCAAATTTGCCGCAATCCTGCACTTCGTCTCAAGCACGATGTGTGGTTGCACTCCTAGAGTGGGCTGTGTAGGGGCTTCATTTGCATTGATTAGAATTCCAATCATATCGTGAAGGGCTGCTTGCATCGCAAACCACAACCCCCATGATTGCTTCTACTCAATTTTAGCATTAAAAATAAACGTCACTGAAGCTAATGGCCAGCCAGCATTAGGTCGTCTTGCTCTTTCCCCCCGTCATCTCCCTCTCCTTCATCTTGTATGTTCTGCTTTTCATGGTCAAATAGACGTATACATGGGAATCGCTTGGTTGGATCTCTTCCATCCTTTCTCAGCCGCTTGATCAACCTGGTGAACCTGTGAGCATCATGACTTCAGTACTAGGCTATTTCATCCCAGCTACAACCATTGGCTTGTTGACAGCACTGAGAGAACTGGCTAAACAGCTGTACATCATTAATATCACTGCTTTGCCGTGTTGATACAATCTAAAAGCTCACGGCTTGTGTGCTGTGCGGCCATGCCATCCATCCTTGTGCCCCAGATCCATCCTCATCTCAACCACCATGCCTCCTAAACTTACCTTTCAGCAGCTGTTTCCATCTCCTCTCTTTTCCCTCCACCCTCCCTACCCTCATCTACTAATGCGTCTTCCTTCTGCTCCCAGTCCGATGCTGTTCGTTCTCCTCACCTCACCTATGCTCCCGCCCCCCACTTGTTGGAATCTTGACTCGTCAATCAAGAAGTTGACTCTATTAAGGAGTATACATAGGATGCAAGAGCGCAGTTGGTCCTGCATTGTGTTGGGTAGACCAATCACAACAGACCAGTGTGGAGTGACCACCAATCACCTCATTGCTTGTGTTGGGGGCTCCACCACAAAAGGGTGGATAGGGACCTCAACACAAATGCACGCCCAAATTCGGTGGAATAGGTACACGCCCAAGTCAACTGTACACCACAATTGGTGTACAGTCACACCATGCTACCATATAATCTAACGTCCTCACATTCCCTTGGGCTGCTTGCATGTGCTTCCTGACTGTCCTGCCATGCCTGCTTTTCTTATTTCTTCAATTCCTTCATCCCACAACACACAACACACAGGGATCTCTCATCCAATTCCCTGAGTGGCCCCATGTTCACCAACTTCGCCTTCCTTGATGGCCTCACCTATCTGTACGAAGCTCACTAGCATCATTGTTCTATGTGCTGAGCCAAGGCCGCACTGCGCTCTTTGTGTGCCAAGCCTGCACTGTGCTCTCAGCCATCAACTCACTTTCATCATTGATGTGTGTGGCCCTCCACAGGCTTCTCTCCCCGTTTGCTGTTCCAAATTTAAAGGATGCTGGGATGTGCTATGACCAGTTCAATGGTGCACTGCACCTTTAGACTTGCTGTCGTGCATGCATTCTTTCTCTATATGTTGCATCTTAGAGTTGAGCATGTGGCCCAACCCGACCCGACCCGACCCGATTTAGCCGGGCCATGCGGGCCCTCGGGTCGGGTCGGGTCGGGCCGACCTCGGGCCAGATTCCCGAAACAGCTGGCCCGACCCGGGCATACTGTCTCGGGTCAAAGGTGACCCGAGTTCGGGTCGGGCCGGGTCGGGCCAGGAAGACCCGCCCCTTTAGGGGGAGGGTGGGGGTGCCCTTCATGACTTGTACATTTCTTCTGTTAGTCTTGTTATTACTATATTTTGGTGATACAAGTTTCTCTTCCACCTGAAGGTGTGATGGTCTCGTAATCTGTCCAACACTTGCTATGACATGTAAAATAGTCTAGGGGTATCCAAACAGTAGAGACATCACGAAACAACAGTGCGATTGGGTTTCCCATAGGGTCCGCCCCAACAAGTGCAATAAGTTCATGCAAACTATAAATATGTCTGCTAATAAAATCCTCAAAGCAGGATCTGTCAATGCAAGCTTCCGAACGTAAGAGGGGGTCGCTAATAAATATGAAGGTGCAACACCACCACAATCACAACGAGAAAAGACCTCGCAGCAACTCATGGTGGGGAACCGGCTCTCACAACCCTAGCTGCTCTGCCTCAAGGCACAGCTGCGCAATCGTGGTCCTGCCACCACGAACCTCAAGTCTCTGTCCAGGGTGGTGATCCTGCCAAGTCTTGATCATCATGGCCGCACGCATCTGCTGTGGGCTCAGATGGTGCCGCTGCCACCAGATGATGTTCCTGCTCTGACTGAAGGCTCTCTCACTCGCTGCAGACGTGGCGGGGATACCCAAATAATCGCGAGCCATAGCCCTAAGCCCGGGCAGCTGCAGCTCCCTCCCGCGCCAGTACGCTAAGGCGCACCCACCCTCCTGCCTCGCCTCAGCTAAATACTGGTCCACCTCGTCCTGTGCCCGCACCCCCTCCTCTGCCTCCATCTTGGCCAACTCAGCGAACAGGCTAGCCTGAAAGTCCAGCACGCCACGCGACCTGGCCCCCCTGCGCCCTGCAGCCCCGCTCCTCGCCGCGCCCTCCCCCGTCACTCCCCTAGCGCTCGTAACCTCACCCCCAAGGCGTGCCTCTGCCGCTGCACGGGCTGCTGTCAGGTAGGGTGGAAGGCGCTCGCGTACGAGCGCCTTCACCCTCTCCTCGCTCAGGTCGAGTGTCCTGGCACCCCTGGCATGCCCCCCCGCCTCTACCACAATGGGCGCACTAGTCCTCGCCCCCCGGGCCCTGAGCCTGAAGGTTGCCGTCTTGAGCCGAGGATCGAGGAAGGTGGCAATCGCACACCCCTCCCCGGGTTGAGAGGTCCTTGAACAGCTGCGAGACGTCTGGCGAAAATTTGTGCGCCTCCAGGATATCCAGCAGCATGTTGTACTGGGGCACGACCGATCCCATGGTGGGGTACAAAGACCCCTCCACGAACAGGGTGATGCGATCAAACGGCTCCAGGAAACCCCGCAGCTCGTTGAGGGCTGTCCAGTGGGCGTCGGACAACCTGATCTCTGCCCATGCCGTGCGTGTGGTCTTCGTGATGTTTGGCTGAGAGGAGGAGAGAGGGAAGGGGATGACAGTGATTTGGTTGGATTGGAGGTGACTTTGGGGCAGTATATGGTGATGTGATGGGGTTGGGAAGGGTTGAGCGCCCACATGGCATAGATGGCCTGACCATTCGATATAAGAACATGCATCACCAGGCCCTCGCGCAGCTGCCGCTCCCCAACCCGAGTCGTGACATACTGATCAATGGTACCCTGCCTCCCCCCCCCAACGGCGGCTCCTCCGGTCAACCCACTCGGCCCGGCCCCCGTATCTGCTGCCGGAACGTCAGGCCATGTGTCAGCGTGCTCCCACGGCCACTTCGTCTTATCCGGTACTGTAGGTCCCCAACCCCCATCCGGGAAAACTAGCCCATCAGACTTGTTTGGGTCCAGAAAGCGACGGACCCAAATCTGAAGGCTAGGATAGTGCGCCCGTTTCAAATGCCGGCCCCCCGAGGACGTGTTGCCTAAACGCCAACTTATCACCAAGTTGCACGTAAGGCATCGCCGGGCATCGTTGTTCAATGCACCGAACATGCCTTTCACCAAGCCCGGCTCTCCCCTGCTCAGAGCGCTCTGAACGACAGGATCCAGGTCCTTCTCGGTCGGCAACTGGTTGGCCTCCCGCATTGCGTTGATAGTAGCCCAAGACACACCAATGCGGCGCGATCCAGCAGTGGCCGCGGCAGCAGCAGCAGCAGCAGCAGCAGCAGCAGCAGCAGTGGTGCGAGGGCGTCCGGCAGCGCGAGGACGTGCAGCAGCAGGAGTGGTAGAGGGCGGACGCCCAGCAGCAGCAGGAGCCGCAGCAGCAGCAGCGGTAGCAGCAGCAGTAGCGGCAGCAGCAGCAGTAGCGGCAGCAGCAGCGGATGCAGCAGCAGTAGCGGCAGCAGCAGGCGCAGCAGCAGCTGGAGCAGACACGGCAGTAGGTACAGCACCTGGACCCACACGTGCTCTCTTATGTCCCACACGGTCCCCCCCACCCTCGTCACCGCTTTCACCGTCACTCGCAGCGCCAGCTTCCGCATTACCAGGCACCCATGTCGGGTCACGACGTTCAGTTGGCGACTGCTGCTCTGCAGCACGCAGGTCGTCCATTGCCTTCTGCCATCGCTCCTCCTCCGAAGCCCGTCGCGCCGCAATGGCCTCTTCATGGGCCACAGGGTCAGCACCAGGGGAGAGCTGCCCCAACTGGAAACCCTCCCCATCGAAGGATGTGATACCGACGGCCGCAAGAGAAAACCCTGGAATCCGCGTGGAGCTCGATGGATCACCGTCAGCGCCTGACATCTTTCGCGCCCGGAACCGCGCCCCCACGAACGAGCCTAGACGTGTGCACCTCGGACTCTCCGTAACACTCCAAGCTGGCCCACGCGAACGTATCTGAAATGGTGCTGCGGTTGCCGCTAGAAACGTCTAGTACTGCGCGTGTGTCACGGAATGCCGGTGTGGTGGAATGAAAGTAGGGGTTGCAGTTGTTTCATGGTGGTCCCAAAACTACTCCAGTGAAGAGCGCGAAATTTACTACTTCTTGCCAGAATCGTCCATTTAGACGAGGTAATTAAAGAAAGATGATTCGGGTGGGCTTACCTAAGTACGGTGGTAGTTTAATGACCCTAAACTACTACTCTAAGTAAGTCGACTAGCTGCTGGCTTAGCGAAATGTAAATTGACGGGGAAGAAATCCCCGCGATTTACATTTGTGTTAGGGCTTCGGCCCTAACACTGTCGAAATCGGGTCGCGCTTCTGGCCCGGCCCGATTTCGACAAATTTGACCCGAAATCGGGTCGGATCACGCCTGACCCGAGACCCGGCCCGACCCGACCCGTAGTAGGCACACGGGTCGGGCCTCTTCCCGGGTCGGGTCGGGTCGGCCCGTACGGGGCAGGGTTTCGAAATCCATGACCCGACCCGTGGAAAAACACGGGTCGGGTCGGGTCAGCCCGACCTGCGCGGGCCACATGCTCAACTCTGTTGCATCTGTAGATATTTTCCCCGTCCCATTGTACCAACATGCCATTTATAGTCCCTCTCTTGGGATGGATGCACGCATTGGAACTGCCAGGTTCATCCATCTCATGCATGCAGCACTGAACTCTAAGGATTGGGTTGGCAATAGTCTCCTTGCTAATGCCCGTTGTGATCTCCAGGATCGCCCAATTCCAACTTGCGCAGCTTTCAGTTTCCGTAGACTTAAAGTGAATACCGAATACTTGGTCTTCTTTCCGAATACTTGCAGTTACTCGGTATGCGGTTTCACTCAATCCCAAAGAAGTCCAATATAGTCGAAGTCCTTGAACAGCAAGGTGTTGAACAACCGAGTATTGCAAACTGAATGTTAAACAACCAAGCGTTGAAAAACTGATTCGAACATCACACAATATAAGCACCCCAAAATATGGTATGCGGTTCGCATGATGCGATATCCGCGCTCCGCCTCGAGCCGCATGCAGAACCGAATTTCGGTGGTCAACCTTGAAACCGGAATTCGGTGGTCAACACCGAAACCGAATTCGGTCACCGTCACCGCCACCGAAACCTATTTGTCGCATCCGCACCGAACGTGGTTCGGTATGCGGTTGCACATTCAGGTTCGCGGAAAATGTCTACTCGACATTTCCCGAACCGCACTCCGCGACCATTCCGCATTCCCACATTCACACACTTTCCTACCAAAGTTCCCCATATTTCAACCCCACCGTTCTAGCTGACGGTTCCCCAATCTAGGTCGTCGTTTTCCACATTAGGTTGACGGTTTCCCACCACTTCTAGCATTGCGCCACCGCCCCTATATCAAGCGCATAGGTCGGTAGACACTAGGGCAGTGGCGAACCACCCCAACATGAACGACGATGGATGCATGCCGTCATGTGAATGGATGGATGCATGGCTTCGTGTGGATGGGTGGATGCATGTCGCTGCGTTCCTGCGTGCATGTGGCTAACATGGCTTACTCCCACACTTTCCGTCCAACCCATGTGAGCAGAAACCTCTTTGCTAATAACCTCAGCGGGGAGATTCCACCCGAGATTGGAGGCCTCACTTCTTTGAAGTACTTGTAAGTTGGCTTGAGCAAGTACCAAACAACTCGAACCAAACTTGTGACTTGTGAGTATGCTTGAGCAGGCACTGAACCCGAATCAGGCCCGGAACTTTTGAAAATCCTTGAGCAAGTACCGGATCCAAAATGAGCTGTAAGCAGTGTGGGAGAGGCTGATCTAATGTCGCAATAAAGCTCATGGTTTGCGCAAGGAGAACACTCTTGCAAGAGTTACAGTGACTTGCAGCTTTTGCCGGGGTGGTGGCAATGCCTCCATGCCCCTCCGTTCCATTCCCACCGCCGTTCCCACCTTGAGAACCAGTTAGCCTACCACTACTTCGGTTGAACTTGAAATGAATGTGCCCATAATTTCCGCCTCTTCATCTCCCCTTTTCCACTACAGAAACATCTCTGGCACCAACCTCACATGCCCACCTGACGGCTCTGCCTGTGGCGTAACACAATTGCCTACCACATCCTTTTGCCGCACGTGTAAACCCTTCTGCAACACTTGCACCAACCAATCTGCAGGCGAGTAAATAAACACCAGACAGAGGTATGTTTCTAGTGTTAAACGCAACGAGACACAACGTGATGCATGGCGTAGTGCGCTTCGGAGTTGAGAATTATGATTTTGGAAACAATCTCACTATAGCGAGCGATGCATGGCAATGCATGGTAATGGTTGGCAACGCATGTGAATGCATGTTAACGCATGGGAATGCATGGCATCGCATGGGAATGCATGGCATCGCATGGGAATGCATGGCATCGCATGGGAATGCATGGCATCGCATGGGAATGCATGGCATCGCATGGGAATGCATGGCATCGCATGGGAATGCATGGCATCGCATGGGAATGCATGGCATCGCATGGGAATGCATGGCATCGCATGGGAATGCATGGCATCGCATGGGAATGCATGGCATCGCATGGGAATGCATGGCATCGCATGGGAATGCATGGCATCGCATGGGAATGCATGGCATCGCATGGGAATGCATGGCATCGCATGGGAATGCATGGCATCGCATGGGAATGCATGGCATCGCATGGGAATGCATGGCATCGCATGGGAATGCATGGCATCGCATGGGAATGCATGGCATCGCATGGGAATGCATGGCATCGCATGGGAATGCATGGCATCGCATGGGAATGCATGGCATCGCATGGGAATGCATGGCATCGCATGGGAATGCATGGCATCGCATGGGAATGCATGGCATCGCATGGGAATGCATGGCATCGCATGGGAATGCATGGCATCGCATGGGAATGCATGGCATCGCATGGGAATGCATGGCATCGCATGGGAATGCATGGCATCGCATGGGAATACATCGCATCGCACGGCGCGAGGAATGTTGAAAACAAAAACCCCTTGCTTGCTATCTCTGTTAGTGATCAGATTGCAGCAATCCGCACTGTGTGGTTGATCCTATGCTCATGTTATTCACAGAAATCAGCAGAGGCAGCAGCAGCAGCAGCAGCAGCGAGTCTTCTTCAGCAGGAGGTGGAGGTGGAGTGTCAGTGGGAGTCATCATTGGCAGTGTTGTTGCTGCTGTGGTCATTCTCCTGCTTCTGGCCGCCGCTCTGCTTTACGTCCGGCAGAAGAAGAGTAGGTGCTCTGATGAACCAGACTCTGCTGATTCAGTTCTATGTGGCTGTTTGCATCCATGACATCAGGTGGGGATCAAGGTTTTCACTGCGTAAACTTTGACATGGCCATGCAGGTCAGCAAGTCTATTCATGCTCGACTCAACCAAGGTTGAGACGAGATCGACCTCTCAAACCTCTGGCAAGGTTGAAATGAGTGAGATTGACTCGACACAAGTACCACCATGATTTGGCACACGCATTTACTTCGGTCACAAGCTTACAGGCTGGTGTGCCTCCTTGACTTGTGAATAGTGGACGTAAACCTGGGCTACATGATTCTGGAACTTCGGTGCGACAAGGTGTTGAGGCAATAGATGGTTTAAGGATGTCGTATTTTTTATCTGCAAATACTTAGGAGGGACTTCCATAGCCTGGCTCGGTATAGCCTCCTAGTACATATGGAGTCGTCAGTTTCATGACTCGTGAACTGACCGACAAGCCGCAAATTAACTCCGATTCTAGAAGCAAGTTGGGGCAAGTTACGGGGCTGTTGCAACTTGACTCGGCACATGATTCAACTGAGGTTGATCTGACTCGACCTGACTCAAATCGACTGAAAACTACTCAACCCAACTCGTGCTCAAGCCTGTTTCCCTGCACCTGTTTGCCCTTCTTTCACCTCCCACTGCTCGGAGAGTTCTCACTGGCAGAGGTCATCGAGGCAACAAACGACTGGTCCCCCGAGTTCCCCTGCGCCCATGTACCTTCTTTCACCCCTCACACCCCGAGCAGCCTCGGGGAGTAGCCTGATAGCCTCGCACTGCACGGAGTTTTCACTGGCAGAGGTCATCGAAGCCACCAACGACTGGTCCAAGGACAACCAGCTGGCGTCGGGTGCCTTTGGTGATGTGTTCAAGGGCGTGTCTCCCCGCGATGGCACAGTGTGGGCTGTGAAGCGCGCCAGGCTGATTGACATGGACTTCCAGAAGGAGGTTAGTGTGGTGCTGATATGGTGACCCATGGTGAGCCATGATGAGCCATGGTGAGCCATGATGAGCCATGGTGAGCCATGATGAGCCATGGTGAGCCATGATGAGCCATGGTGAGCCATGATGAGCCATCGTGAGCCATGATGAGCCATGGTGAGCCATGATGAGCCATGGTGAGCCATGATGAGCCATGGTGAGCCATGATGAGCCATGGTGAGCCATGATGAGCCATGATGAGCCATGATGAGCCATGGTGAGCCATGATGAGCCATGATGAGCCATGATGAGCCATGATGAGCCATGATGAGCCATGATGAGCCATGATGAGCCATGATGAGCTATAATAGAATGGCGTGTTATGTGGCCTAAGTTTCATTCCCCATTTTTCGCCTGGATTCTTTAGTCGACTCAAATTGCGTCATGTTTTACTTAATCATAGATTGTGTGTTAAAATGTTATTAAAAGACAAAAGGAAAAACATTAACAAAAGTCATATTTTCCCCTCTGCATTGGCATCCATGCTTGACTTTTTGTTTGTTCTTCCCGTTCTCAATCTGCTCCTCTTCCCTGCGACTCACCCTTGCTCTCTGGCTGTGAGGATCAGATCCAGCTGATGGCTGACAAGAACCATCCCAACATTGTGAGGCTTCTTGGCTTTGCCATCGGAGGCGACTTGAGGTCACGGGCAGAGCAAGTGCTCATCTATGAATACGTGCCCAATGGCGACCTTCGCCAATGGATCGATCCTAGTAAGTAAGCCACTCCAGTGTGACCTCTGCTTGTGCCTCGCGGGTGTTGTGATGTGCCTTTCATATGCTGTGCCACTCATGCTGTGTCACTCATGCTGTGTCACTCATGCTGTGCCACTCACGCTGTGTCACTCATGCTGTGCTGCTCACATGCTGTGCTACGCCACTCATATGCCATCCGCTCATATGCTTTGGCCCCCATATGCAACACCATATATGTTGCGCCTCCTTGCACAGGCAGCGCGCCCTCTGACTCTGAAGCAGCTTGCCTCTCATACGCTGTGTCTCACATATGCTGTTCCATGCATCCTTGAGATGTAGCCTGCCCTCTGCCACTCATGCTGCCACTTATTCCTTGCAGATGCCGACCGCCCTCTGACTCTGAAGCAGCAGTTGGACATTCTGACGGGCATGGCACGGGGCGTTGAGTACCTGCACAGCTTTGGCATCGTGCATCGCGATATCAATCCTGCCAA
Source organism: Closterium sp. Yama58-4 (assembly GCA_947470075.1). NCBI lineage: Eukaryota > Viridiplantae > Streptophyta > Zygnematophyceae > Desmidiales > Closteriaceae > Closterium > Closterium sp. Yama58-4. The sequence goes on along the minus strand of CANIUD010000679.1, from coordinate 823,060 downwards.
CATCCTCATCACCGACACCATGCAGGCAAGTATGGCTGAAGTGACTCTTGAATCATCTGAAAAGATATCAATCCTGCCAACATCCTCATCACCGACACCATGCAGGCAAGTATGGCTGAAGTGACTCTTGAATCATCTGAAAAGATATCAATCCTGCCAACATCCTCATCACTGACACCATGCAGGCAAAGTATGGCTGAAGTGACTCTTGAATCATCTGAAAATATATCAATCCTGCCAACATCCTCATCACTGACACCATGCAGGCAAGCTTGGTTCTGGTACATCGTTTTTGTTTCAGAATGGTTTCCTTGGCGGAGGCAAAGCATTTTAAAATTTGTTCAGCCTAAGCGTTGGAGTCTGGATAAAGTAGCTAATGATAACGTGACCAAATCCTGAGTGGCACGGCAAAGTAGACACGAGCAAAACTCAAACTCAAGCGTGTTTTGCCTCGAACACAACAAACACTTACGTTAGACAAACTGAACGCATTCGGATTCGGTTTGGCACGAACGTTTCGTTTTTACGAAACCCGTCAAGTCCGACGTGATGTTTTTGAAAGAACCCGTCATGTTTGTTTCAAACGCCTTACAAAGGCGAACACGTTCATGTTCGCCGTGACTCAGGTGAACGCGGCGAACGAACTGGGGTGTGTTCTCCCAGAATGGTTTTGGCAAAAAAAACATCTGGCTCAAGATGTCTCAGATCTTGGTCGAGGTATGCAATCGTACTCATGTAATATGCATCTGGCTATTGTACAGTGGCTGACACCTGTTATGGTTGACCTCAAAATCTTATTTCTCACTGCAACCATAAAATCAAACTTACACATAGACCCTGTTTTTTTGTCAAGCCGTGCTCTGTTGTGGATAGCACCAACTGCAATCATTTGTCATGCTCTCTTTTTCACCCCTCACGCTAAAATGACCCTCAACAAAATCACCAGGCAAAGATTGCAGACTTTGGGTTGGTAAGGACGGGGGAGGGCACTTCCGTAGGCACTACTCGGGTGATGGGCACGCCGGGCTATGTGGATCCAGCCTACTTCAGCACGTGCAAGGCCACCACTGCCAGCGATGTGTACAGGTGAGCCTGGAAACCCTTAGACCGCTTTGCAGGAATCCCGTATAAACCATCATTGGAATCCTTCATAAGAGATGCTTAGAAACCATTGCAGGAGACACTTTAAAAGCATTGCAGAAGTCCCTTTAAAGGCATTGCAGGATTCCCTTAGATTTTATTTCAGGAGACCCTCGAAAGGCATTGCAAGAGTCCCTTAAAAAGCATTGCAGGAATCCCTGACAAAGCATCGCAGTAGTCCCCTACAAAGAATTGCAGGAGCCCCACTTAGAAAGCATTGCAAGAGGCACTTAAAAGGCATTGTAGGAGTCCTCTAGAAAGCATCGCAGAGACCCTTGGAAAGCATTGCAGGGGAACCTTCGAAAGCATTTCATCAGGGGACCCTTAGAAAGCATTGCGATGATCCCTCAATAAGCATTGCAGGAGCCGTTATAAAGCATTGCAGAGTCCCTTCAAATTATTGCAGGAATCCCAGGGGGAGCATTTGAGGAGGCTCCAAGTGCTATGTGTAAACAGTCAATGAGCCTGTGCACACTGCATTTAGGTGGCAAGATTCTTGGAAAGTGCCTCTTCTCTGGCTCTTCCTCTGCATTGTGTGCCTGATCATCATATGCCCTGATCATCATGTGCCCTGATCATCATCTGCCCTGATCATCATCTGCCCTGATCATCATCTGCCCTGATCATCATCTGCCCTGATCATCATCTTCCCTGATCATCATCTGCCCTGATCATCATCTTCCCTGATCATCATCTGCCCTGATCATCATGTGCCCTGATCATCATGTGCCTGTAAACTCTTCTTTCAGCTTTGGAGTGCTCATGCTGGTCGTGTTCACGGGACGCCCACCATTTGTGGAGGCTGATGAAGCGGGTCAGCTGGTCACAAAATGGGTAAGCACCCTATCCGTAATGATGTCGTCTCAATAGCAGAACGGAACACCCCTGTCTGCTGCAGAGTGTTTGGTTGTGGTATTTCTTACGCACGTGTTTGGTTTTGCTAGTGGTCTTCTTAAGGCGTGCGGAACACTCTGAGGGGTATTCTGTCCACACCTTCTTGTGAACTATTCCACTTCTACCCAACAGCTTAGATCACATCTTCTCAATGACATCTATAGGGTGTTTTTTAGAATTTTCAAAAACACTCTTCCACACCTTCTTGTTGGCTAACCTTAGTCCGTTTGTGACTTCTCCCGCCCCCTCCACTCCCTCAGGCGTCGGACTGCCTCTCCTCGGGGGACTTGGACAGCCTCAAGCACCCCACCGTGGACGCCCCTGCAGATGCTGTGCTGCGTGTGGTTGAGCTCGCCCTCTCCTGCACCGTGGAGCGCACTGCAGCCCGCCCAAGCATGGCGCACGTCGCCAACGAGCTGCAGGCCATCCGGGAGGAGGTGGTGGGGAAAGAGGAGCTGAGCGCGGCAGTGAAGGTGGATGTGCAGGTCCAGGAGAGGGAGGCTGTTGCCAGTGCGTTAAGCCTCGACGAACAGCTTCAGTTTCTAGATGACAACTTGGCTGAAGGATAAGATACCATATGTTTTAGTACCGTAAGCCCCCGGATAGAAGCGCAGGCCTCGGATAAGCGCCGGCGCTTATAAAAGGATGAGGGCGCTTATATCCGGTCCTCGATTATAAGCGCACCCCTGAAGGCTTACGGATTATAAGCGCCACCGCTAATTGTTGTATTTATAATTTTATTGAAATCGTTGTAACGAAACACACATTTTCATTCCCACATTTTGAATTTCGATACCCTTCACCTCGCTCGGCTCATCGCCAGCGCTTCCAGTCAGAATGACCTGTCAGGGGCGTAAGTTGACTCATTTTGACTGTATGTGCTGGCAGGGAAGCATTCCCTGCCAGCTTGTCCGAGCGAGATTCTCTATCACAGACCTGTATAGTTTCGACTCGATTCAAAATGCAATAACGAGATCTACAGTCATCTAAAATATATGCATTTCATATATGTCATTATATAAGCGCCGGCGCTTATAAATTTCCTCAATTATAAGCGCACCCCCTAAAAAACAGTGTTTTATTACAACCCCAGGGGCGCTTCTATCCGGGGTATGACGGTATTGACAAATAGCAGTTTTCTATTTTACAGCTGAGTGTATGTCAAAATACGCTACTAATGTTGGGCTGAGAAAAGCCCTTAGGATCTTTACAGGACTGAACTCATGGCTGACGTTTCAATTTTGAGGCTCCCTGACCTGGAAAAAAAAAATCTGTTTTAGTCTGAAGGCAGTTCGACCAGAAATTTGGCAGTCTGATTGCTCAGTCACCAGATTTCGCGTTGCCTGATCGTTCAGGTTCGGCAGATCGGCATCAGACAACGGACCACCACACGTTACCGCTGCCCACCTACGTGTTGATGTGACTCAGCGAATTGACTGCACGTGCCTTATCAGATTCTGTTTCGGACGAGTTGTTGTTACTGCAATTAGGGCAGGTCCAGCGCGTAGATTCACAGTTTGTTTTCAGTTCATCTGTCGTGGTTTTGAACGATACCAAACGGTGCACCACGTTTCTTAGGTCTTACCGTTTTGCACCGTGACGCAAGATGATAAACCGCACAGAACAAACTGTACAACAGCTGGAAACGTACGCGCTGGACCCGCCCCGTGCTGAAATGATGGTCGCGAGCGACAGTAGGCGGAATTTTGCAGGTTGGTTCGGGTGGGCTGATAGGGAGTTGAGCAGGCAGGAAATATTACGAGCGAGATTTTGGCAGCAGATGTATATACACTTTGTGTGCAACAATCTTGTTTACTTTCATAGGTTCTATCTTATATTTCACCCGTTTTGGCGCGGGGAAGAGAAGAGAATCGCAACTGTGAGCAACCTGAAGTGCGAAACGAAACATGTGGCGATATTTGTTTTTTGCACCGACTCGCTGTGCGATTCGCAGACAAAATGAACGATTTGTAAAAAAACGGACTTTCTGACATTGTTTCGCGCTTCAGTAGACACACATTCAATATGCGAAGTTATAATATACAAACAGTGTATTCTTGTGTCCAAGTCAATGCATTGACCTCGGCTTCTGTGCAACTGGTCTCCTATTCCACCACTTGGGTGTATCGGAAAGAAATTTCCTGGAAACTTCTTCTCGATACACTCGCATTCAGGGACAACAGATTGTGTACTCTGTAGAGACAGACTCCAGAAACGACTAATTCTGAGGACTATTACACTGAATCAGGGGCCATAAAACAGATCTCTCAGGCTCTCAGTGATGAAATTTTGACTACTCCGGAAATACATTTTCCACAAACTGGATGGTCTGATTCGTCAGACTAATCAGACTATTTAGTCTGATAGCGTCAGCCCTGACTGAACTCTAGGTAGGACTTGTAGTAGCGGAAGCCTTTTGATGAGACAGTTGAACCACCTTGCACTAGTGTGTGAGAGCAAAGTAGATTGATCAAAGCAGGGAGATACAAGGCCTTTTATAAGAGTACAGGAAATATAACTGATAACCGTTTTGCTGTTGCTGTTGCGGTTCGATACAGTGACGATTTGGGCAGCTGTTCAATAACGAATCAGCTGTTTGTCCTTGCTGTCGCACTGTACTTGTCGAGTCAAAGGTCGCGTGACCTTTGACCTTCGCGTAACCTCCAGCGGTTACCGTTCCTTGTCAACCTCCGATGGTTGACTCGCCGTTGCTGCGCTGTTGCTTGCTCCGTTTGCGTTTATTGTTTCGACACGACAGAGGCGCTTAAGACATTGCTTCCAACACTCCCCTTCGCTTCTGGAGTGTCGTTGCTGGTGACGTGGCTTTGTCCAGTCAGCAGCATGCAGTATTCGAACTTCTGCTTTCCGAGCTTCTTGGTCAAGTAATCGGCTGCCATCTCGGACGTGGGGCAGTATGACAGCTCGAGTCTCCCCTTCTCGATCTCGTCCTTCACGAAGAAATATCGCAAGGCGATGTGTTTCGTTCGGTTCGCGAATCCGCTCTTGTTTGCTATGCGAATCGCTGACTGGTTGTCGCAGAACAGGGAGAAGTTGGGTAAGTGAGCCAACTTCGCTTCTTCCAGCAATTCGCGAAGGTACAATCCTTCTTTGGTGGCTGAGCAGAGTGCGATATATTCTGCTTCAGCTGAGGAGAGGGCGATTAGTTCCTGCTTACTCGACTGCCAGGAGATAGGCCCGATAGGCTCGAGGCGGTAGTAGTAGCCCTTGCGCGAGCGCCTGATGTCAGAGTCTCCGGCGTGATCGGCGTCGACGTAGCCGATTAACTTGGGCGTTGTAGTTGCGTTCTTGTAGTAAGTTAGGCCGATCGTCGGGGTGCTGACGAGGTAGTGAAGAGCGCGGTCGAGCTCTGCCATGTGTTCTGCTTCGGGTTTCTTGAGGTAGGTGGCGAGCTGACTTGCGGAGTGGATAGATCCGGACGGCAGGTGACAGCTGCGAAGAGGAGGCAGCCCAATTTTCTCTGATAGTCGCGTATGCCGGCGGGTCTTAGCGGAGCAGATCCTTCCTTGTGGTTTCCTGCCGTGTAACGGTATGGTGTGGAGATGGTAGTCGGTGTGAGAGCGAAGCGTTTGGCGATGGTGTCGGCGTACTTCGTGGCGCTGAGATGGATCGCGTTTTCCTCTTCTTCGATGTTGAGGCTGAGATATTGCGTGACGGTAGATGAGACTGTGAGAGTGAGATCCTTCTGTAGCTCCCCTTCGAACCAGGTAGTGATACCGTCAGTCGAGCCGATGTAGACGATGAGTAGAATGTAGTCGGTTCCCTTTGTGAGCCGGTACATGCCCTGATCGTGCGGTAGTTGATGGAATCCGATGCGAATGAGTCGGGCGTGAAGGTATTGCTGCCACAGTCTTGGAGCTTGTTTGATCCCATACAGGGACTTCAACAGCTGACAGACGTGGTTGGAGTCCGTGCTAGAGCCATGTGGTAACTCGACAAAAATCTCTGCGTCGACGGGTGCGTAGAGAAAGGCGTTGGCGACGTCGATTTGCCGTAGCTTCTTCTTCTTCATGGCGGCGATCACGAGAAGAATCCGTAGTGAAGTATGTCGGCTGACCGAGGCAAATGTCTCGGTGAAGTCGCGTCCGTGTTCCTGGTCGAAGCCGCGTACGACCCAGCGTGCTTTGAACTTGTCGATGGTGCCGTATGCCTTTGTTTTCATACGAAAGGCCCACTTCCCGGTGAGTATGGTCTTGTTTCGCGCCACTCCGATGGGAACGACTTTCCAGGTGTTGCGTTCCTCTAATGCTTTCAGCTCCCTGTCCATGGCTTCGCGCCATTTTTCTTTGTGCTCCCCCCCCAGAGCCTGCTGAACTGTTGCAGGCTCCTTAGGAGGCGCCGTGCCGTGGACTGCGGTGACGAGGCCGAGTATCTGGAGGCCACTCTGTGTGTAGCGGGGGAGATTTCTGTCCTCGGGATAAGCTGCTTCATCACCGTCTTCTGGATCAGGTACGAAGTTGGGTCCTATGCGTTCGGCTTCATTGGTGTTGACTTGGGCAGGTGTAACAAAATCAGTGTCGATGAGGTCGTAATAGACTTCGGCGTTGATACTTTCGCGAGGATTTTCGTCGTCCATGGGGATATCAACCGAACAGTAAGGCAGGGGTCCGGCTTCTTTTGAGGCTCCATCTACGTTTTGTTCGTCCAGGTCAGCTTCGTCCGCTGCCGAGGCGAAGGCTCGGTCACCGCGAAAACCACCTGTGGGGTCCCGTTGTTCTTCCAGGTTGGCAAGTTACGTCGGGAGTGTGAGCCGCTCGTAGAAAATGACATCACGTGCTGCTACTGTTTCTTTTGAGTGGACGTCGAAAATTTTCCACGCGTTGTAGTTCTTTTCGATGCCCAGGTGTAGTCCCCACTGTGCACGTTGGGAGAATCGGCCGGCTCTTGCAGCTGGGGGTCGGTACTGTACCATGCAGCCGAAAACCCGTAACATTTTTGTGCTGCCCAGTTTTCCTGTCCACAGCAGATGCGGTGATGCGTTGTTCGAGAGGGACGACGAGAGCAAGTTGTGCAGCATGACGGCGTGGTCCATCGCTTCAGGCCACTGGTGGTTGGGTAGCCGCATGCCACGTAGCAGTTTGCGCATGGTGTTCTGCAGAGTCCTGTTCATTCTTTCTGCCACGCCTTGCTGTTGATGGGCGTAGGGGAGGGAGATGAGCCTTTTGATGCCTCGTTTTGCTAAGTACTGTTTGAATCGCTGTGACTGATATTCTCCTCCCCCGTCTGTTCGGAAACTTTTCAGCTTTACTCCTGACTCTCGTTCTGCCGCTGGGAGCCAGGCGACGAAGGCTTCGAAGGCCATGTCTCGGCTAGGAAGGTTGAAGTGCCAGACGTAGCGTGTGGCGGCGTCTATGAACGTGATGACGTAGCTGTATGTTCCTTGTCCGGGTTCACGGTTGTACAGGATGTCGCTGTACACCTTCTCCAGTGGTGCGTACGCTGGTGCGCTCGGGTTGTGGTGAGAGACGAACGGCTGATGCGGTAAGTCGGCTTCAGGACAGGTGAAACATGTTCCTCTGACTCGTTGGATTTCTCTCCCGTCGTGTAGTAGGTGGGAGTCTTTGTCGAGCACTCCTGCTCTTATCGTGTTGTTTAATGTTGTGTTGCTTGGGTGTCCCATCCGTGCATGCCAGATGTCTTCGCTGGCGCGATGTCCGGGTGAGCGCCGATACATGTCGGAGTTGGAGTAGAAGCCGGTGGTGAAGTTGGCGCTTCGGTGGACTTCTCGTTGAGTTGGAGCAAGCTGCTGCGCGGATGTTGGTGGCGAATCGTCGATGAAGATTGGTGTCGTTGAGGGACCAACGATTGGCATCGTTGTTGTTCCTGTTGTCGGTGTTGTTTCTGCTGCTGCCGTTGTTGTCTCTGCTGCTGCCGTTGTTGTCTCTGCTGCTGCCGTTGTTGTCTCTGCTGCTGCCGTTGTTGTCTCTGCTGCTGCCGATTGTTGAATCGTTGCTAATGCTCTTGTTCGTTCTGCCTCAGGTATCGTGTGGGAATGCCAGAAACCGCTCGGACTGAAGTCTGGATCAAGATCTGGAGGATGTGTCCAAGGAGCAAAGCTGACGATGCCGTCGCTGTCGGCGGTGCCAAGATCTGGAACGAAGTCGAGGACGAAGACGTTGTTCTTCAATACTGCCTTCCCGATGTAAAGTCCGCCCTTCCCGTGGTACAGTTTGAATTCTTGAGTGGAGCTGTTTGCCTCGAGGTGGATGCCTTTCGCCATCAGTTGACTGACGCTTAGTAAGTTGTAGCCGAGTCCTTCTGCTAATAAGACTTTCGTCATTTGTAGTATGACACTTGTCTCTCGTGATTGAAGTTGAACTACACCTTGTCGTTGTGTGCGCAGGTTCTGGTTGTTGGCGACGGTGATGACGACTTCGCGTTGAAGTTGGTATTCCCGTTGAACGAAACGACCCGAAGAACACATGTGTTGTCCACAGCAACTGTCCAAGAACCAGGTGTCCTTCCCAGAAGGTTCGCTTTGGGCGATGGCTGCGTACGTCGGGTTCGGTTGGAGTGACTCGCGGCGAGGCATACTGTTGTCGAGTTGTTCTTCAGGTGAGTAATGCGGTGGTGACTCGGTGATGCAGGAGTCCGTTAATCTGGCCATGCAGCTGACGATGTTTCTGGTTCCTTGGGCAGGTTGTCCCGTTGACGTTGTTGGGGCTTGTACTTGAGTGGTGGGTGTCGCTTTCGTTGAGGTGACTTGACTGCTTGAAGGTCAAAGCTGCCGCTGCGTTGGTGTTGGCTGCTGTCGGTTTGGGCAGTGTGTGCGGGGGTGACCTGATGTCTTGCAGAGATGACAAAACGGAGGTACGAGTTTCGGTTGAGACCGGTTGTTGCTGTAACGTCATTGAGTGTGGAAGGCAAACTCAGGTACTGACGTCTTTCTTTTGTGTCGTTCTTCTTGCAGGTCCATATCTTGCTGCTCGGCGTCAATCTCGGCGCAGAGTGCCGATTCGGAGATTTTCCCGTGGGCTCGGAGAATGGCTCGAGTGGAGCGCCATTGAGGACCAAGGCCGCCGATGACGACTGTGACGAAGGCGTCTTCTGATATTGATCCTCCGCATCGAAGGAGTTTGTCGCGCAATTCGCGACAACGGCTGATATACGCCATTCCTTTTTCGCCCGGTTTCATTTCTACCGTTGTCAATTGTGCCATTAACTGACTTTGATTGACGCTGTCCGTTGCTTGATACAGGTTCTTCAGGTGGTTGTACGCGAGCTCGGCGGAGTTGCCGTATCCCCGGTAAGACCGAATGTTCTGCTGCTGATTCGGAGTGATGTTTCTCAGCAGGATTGTGTATGCCATCATTGACTGATAAGTGTACTGTTGCTTGTCGTACTGCGTGCCATTTATTGGATATGGCAGGGACCCGTCGAAGAAGCCAAGAATTTGCGCGCCCTCCATCGTTAGCTTGAACTCAAACGACCAGGTAAAGAAGTCTTTCCCGTCGAATGGTCTTGATGTTTGTAACGTCAGAACGTGCGCGAACTGCGACTGAGCTTGAAGTGCGTCTAAGTTTTTCTCTTGTCCAGGTGAGGGCTGCTGATACGGCATGAAGCTGATGGAGCCGCGCTGGGGCTCGTATGGAGCAAAGGTAGGTTGCTGTTGCTGGTTTCCGCGCACGTAGGATGAGCCGTCGAGACTCATGGGTGTCACGTCGTTGTTGTTGTTGCTGTTGTTTGATTGCGCAGGTGCCGATTGCTGGTGTTGCTTGTAGCAGGACATGAAGGAGAAAAATTTCTCCATCATGCTTGGGTCGAAGCCTGCAGGTTGATTTGCAAGAGTCTCAGTGGATCTTGCTGCTGGTCTCGTTGCCATGCCCTCCTCTGTCTATAGACCAGAGGCAGGAGGTGGAGTAGGAGTAGTGCCGGGAGAACCATTAGAGGAGCTCCTTTCTTTCTGGGTAGCCATATCTTCTGATGTTGAAAGTGACTTGATAGTAGTTGAGTTCGCCCTGCTAGCTCTAATACCATGTTGGGTTGAGAAAAGCCCTTAGGATCTTTACAGGACTGAACTCTAGGTAGGACTTGTAGTAGCGGAAGCCTTTTGATGAGACAGTTGAACCACCTTGCACTAGTGTGTGAGAGCAAAGTAGATTGATTAAAGCAGGGAGATACAAGGCCTTTTATAAGAGTACAGGAAATATAACTGATAACCGTTTTGCTGTTGCTGTTGCGGTTCGATATAGTGACGACTCGGGCAGCTGTTCAATAACGAATCAGCTGTTTGTCCTTGCTGTCGCACTGTACTTGTCGGGTCAAAGGTCGCGTAACCTTTGACCTTTGCGTAACCTCCAGCGGTTACCGTTCCTTGTCAACCTCCGATGGTTGACTCGCCGTTGCTGCGCTGTTGCTTGCTCCGTTTGCGTTTATTGTTTCGACACGACAGAGGCGCTTAAGTCATTGTTTCCAACAACTAACACCACAAATTCCCGAACAGAAGGCCCTAGGGGCAGGGCTGATTTTATCAGGGTAATTACCCTGATTTCAGGGTGATTACAGGCTTCTCACCTGGTGGTCCCTGCAATTTCAGAATTTCTGACTTGTGAACACTGATCCATTCAGAATAGTGCTTTAGCGAACCCTGAAATATTGTATCTAGGCTCAGAGTAGTGGTTTTACTGACTGTCAATGTAGAGTACGCGCTCTGCGGACTCTGAATTTGACCTTATCTGAAGGAAGTTTCTTGGAACTTTCCTTCAGATAACCCCGCCTTCGGATTGGTCGCAGTACAGCCAGAGCGTGAGCAGCGCGCGGCAACATGTCTGACAGGTGAATACACTCTACGTATGTTAGTTTCACATAATTTGAAACTGTCGGTTGTATTGTCGCAATTGCGTGTGCGTGAAGTTACCAACACATTTTTTGCGTTTCGCACTATGAAGTTGGCGAATCGCGAGTAATCAGCGAATAGGAAATCTTGGCACATCTATGGTACCGAACTGTTTGGTTGGACCGAAATTGCTCATTTCTTCCCCACCATTTCAGAAAGTAAAGCGCACAAGGTGTGCACGAAATGATGTCGCGTTGTGTTGGGATCATGCGGAGTGAAACTTTTGTCCCCGTTAAACACAGTGTGCGTAAATACATTGATGTTAAATTCTCGACCCTGAGCAATCAGAGTTAACTACTTTTCAACACTGAGCAATCAAAGTACCGTAATCTCCCGTATATAGGACCCGGGGGTCTTATAAAAAATGTTGTGAAACTTGATTGGGTGAACAATACCAAGGGGCATATTTACTAAGACCCCTGAACACATTAAGAATTCATAGAGCACAATGTATTCACTCATAACACTAGAAAGTCAAGCTTTTACCGAGGGTGTTGAATTCTTCCCCTGACGCGGATTCGAATCTCAACAGTAAAATCCGCACAAAATCGAATCCTAACTGGAATTTGACGCGAAACTGACTCACGTCACCATTTTGTGCCCGATGAGGAGTCAGCCGAGCACCAGCAACCCCCCAGATTCGTTAAGAATATAACATTTTTTCAAAAGTCTGACAAAGGAGGGGGGTCTTAAAATATTTATTTAAAAAAGGGGGGTCCTCACGAGAACAGGTCGGAATAAAAGACCCTTGGTCTGGAAAGAGGACCCAGGGTCTTCTCCGCGGGGGGGTACTGTATCCGGGAGATTACGGTAGCCTACCTCTCGAAAATATGCACCCATAAAACAGGGGGGAAATTTTCCCCGGAATCAGGGAGGCTTAAAATGAAACGCCAGCCCTGCCTAGGGGTCTTATGGTACATACGAAAGCGCTGATACATAAGGTTGTGCCATTATTTGGGGTAGATTCTTATGAAGAGGAGTTCTTTCAATAAGGACGCGGTCAGGCCCTAAGATTGGTTTTAGGCAACACTTTCTGGTCAGTGTTGGTAAAAAAAAAAACTTTCTGTCAGGGTCCTTAAGTGAAAACACCCCGAGAAATCAGTGTTGTCTCTTAAAAAAAAACTTTCCCATCAGTGTTGATAACAATTATTAGGCTGATTGATTCCTTTCACCAGACCAGCAAGACCACACGAGGGAAACGTTTTGCAGGCGTGTATGGTTCCCTATGGGCCATCCACGAAACGGACGTGCCCCCTTTTTCGGTTTACGACCGTGACGCAATGGAATCTTGCCAGCCCTGGCCATGTGATTGTGTCGAGATAGTAGGTATACTGAGGAGCCATAGCTAGGGTTTACCTAGCTAGGCAAGAGAGAAATGAGCAAAGAGGGGGTTGCACTAGCAACAATGGTGGTACAAATAGCTAACCCTAGAAGGGTTGTACTCGCTATAGAGCACCCCACTGCAGGCTAGAGCATAATATTCTGACACACCCCCATAGTCAAAGTGGGGTGTAATCAGCAGAGCAAGCAAAGCAGTACAAGCTCAGGGTGGATCACGATGTCACCACACATTCTGAGCACAAGCAAGAAGCAATAGTTTAAGGTTCACAATTATGAGCAAAGCTAGAGGCAGTCACAGGGGGGCAAGTGAGGAGGAGGAGGGCTGGCGAGAGGAGTGTAGATAGGAGGCGACGACTGAAGCTGCAGACACACGGGCAACAGACGGCTCTGGTGCGACAACGTGGCTACCGGGAATGAGTGCCCCGGAGTACAGGAGTAACAGGCTCCGCGGCTAATATGCGCGGCAGGAGCAACGGACCCACAGGCGACGGCGCAACCGGCTCTCTGAGCTACCGGGAATGAGTGCCCCGGAGTACAGGCGCTGCGTACAACACGACGGCAACCTCCGCTCAACCTCCCCCTGCCAGTCCCACACCCCTCGACACACACCCTCTGCTTCAAACCCTAGCTAGCTCCACTCCCACGGTACCCCCCTTAAACCCCAAACCCTAGGCTCCCACACACCACCCCCCTCAGCGGCAGCTGTAGCAGAGGGAGACTAGGGAGGAGGAGGAGCAGGGGGAGGAACTCACAACCGACACCCCCATAGTCGCCACCCCCACACTCCTCACCCCCAAACCCTAAAACGGGCGGAACGGGGGAAGGAGCGCGGGGGACGGCGAGGGGGACGGCGCGCGGCCCCCAGGACGCCACCACGGGGCAGCGAGGGGCCGCGTGCGGCTCCTTAGGGCGCCGCGCGGGGGCAGCGGGGGCAGCGGGGGCTCGCCAGGGCGGCGCGACGGGAAATCGGGGGCCGCGCGCGGCTCCCCAGGGCGTCGCGGCCGTCGACGGGGCAGCGGGGGGTCGCGCGCGGCTCCCCAGGGCGGCGCGACGGCGAATCGGGGCAGCGGGGGGCCGAGTGCGGCTCCTTAGGACGTCGCAACGAAAGGGGCGGGGGCGCGCGGGGTCCCCCACGGTAGGAAACCGCCGCGCGCCTCGGGGCGCACGGCGGGGAGAAAACCGCCGCACGCCCCGAGCGCGCGGCGGGATAAAAAATCCGTCGCACGCCACGGGGCGTGCGACACAGACAGTAGTAGGAGCAGCGGAAGACTGAGGTGGTGGGGCCCACCCACAGGATCGACCCAACAGGATCGTCCTGCTCTGATAGCATGTCGAGATAGTAGGTATACTGAGGAGCCATAGCTAGGGTTTACCTAGCTAGGCAAGAGAGAAATGAGCAAAGGAGGGGTTGCACTAGCAACAATGGTGGTACAAATAGCAAACCCTAGAAGGGTTGTACTCGCTATAGAGCACCCCACTGCAGGCTAGAGCATAATATTCTGACAGATTGGGCGCGGTGTGTGATTATCTGAAACTTCCCAATCACTTGCCAGCTTGACAGATGATGGCGACAACACATCAAGTCAGGTACGTGTGAGGGTACAGTAAATATGTCATTTCCCGTGATTGACGGTGACGGCGGATTGGCGCGAATTTTTTTTTTTTTTTTTTTACAGGTAAACTGAATCTAGGCATTTTCGCAACTAGACCTGTACCCTCGACTGTTTGATTCGATTCAGGGTCGCCTCGCTAATTCACACTGTAAATTCAGGCCTTGTACGCAAAAGTTAGCTGGAAAATCAGGATAGGCATTAAAAGAAAAAAAAAAAGATCTCATCAGCGCTGGGTCCTAAAAAAACCCTGAAAATCAATGTTCAAAGCCCAAATAAGGGTAAAATTCATGCAATCTGAGGGCCTTCACGCGGTAAAAGTACCGTAATCACCCGGACATACCACCCGCCGAAATTGAAGACCCCCCGGGTGGCTTGTGCGGGGTGGGTGCTATAGCGGACCTCGTTTCTACTATACCCATTTTCTATAACACCCCCCTTTCTTACAAAGTTTCTAATTATAGCTGTTAGTGAGTACTGCATAACATCGCGAGAATCACTTCCTCGATGAAACTACATGGTAATTTCGAACGAATCTGCCGAAATCACCCCCCTCCCTCTTTTACACTGCTGCCACGCTAGTAGATAGTTCGCTAACAAGTGGCAAAAAAGGTGCCACCTGGCAATTTCAAGGGGGGTGAAAAGGTTCTCGCCAAAACCCACATTCTCGCTTCTAGCTGTGATGTTAAAACAATTCTGAAAATAACCTAGTTGTCTTTTCATCAAAATACTTACACTAAAAAATGTCATATAGAAAGACCCGGGTGGTATGTAGCTTTTTCCGATGAAAAGACCCCCCCCCCCCCCCCCCCCCCCCCCCCCCACCCCCCCCCCCCTTTTTTGATGTAGTTATCATAGCACCCTAGGGTGGTATGTCCGGGTGATTACTGTAGACGACCGATCGTCGGTCGCGATCGATGTGCGGATCGGTTACCGTGTTTACTGTCTTGTAACCTTGCTACAGTACAGTTTTTGGCCAAAAAAGCTGCACAGCGAGAGATTGCGACTGATCACAGATCGCCCCCGATTTGTGATGCGCATCTGATGCCCACGAACCGGGCGCACCAGGCCCGATTGATTCGGATGCCTGCGAGGCGCTGATTTTTCGCACAGTCGGAAATTAGAGTCGCCCAACCTGAGAGCAAACCAGAAATTCGGAGCCCAACCAGAAATTTGATTCGCCCGTCGCAGGTGTGCTTGTGCGACCCCTGGTTTTACAGTGCCCGCGTCGCAGGCGGGTCTGTCAAGATAGTAAGGACAGTGAGAAGCCATAGCTAGGGTTGACCTAGCTAGGCAAGCAAGAAATGAACAAAGGAGGGGTTGCACTAGTAAGAATGGGGATACAAATAGCAAACCCTAGAAGGGTTGTACTCGCTATAGAGCACCCCACTACAGGCTAGAGCATAATATTCTGACACACCCCCATAGCCAAAGTGGGGTGTAATCAGCAGAGCAAGCAAAACAGTACAAGCTCAGGGTGGATCACAATGTCACCACACATTCTGAGCACAAGTTCAAGAAGCAATAGTTTAAAGTTCACAATTATGAGCAAAGCCAGTGGTAGTCACAACGGGCAAGTGAGGAGGAGGAAAGAGACTATGAGAGGAGAGGAGGTAGTGGGCGGCAGCTGAAGCTGCTGGCACACGGCGCAACTGGAGCAACTGGCACACGGGCAACTGGAGCAACTGGCACACTGGCAACTGGAGCAACTGGCACACGGGCTACTGGAGTAACTGGCTCCGCGGCTGAAAGTAGCGGCAGACGAGCAACGGACTCACGGGCGACTGGAGCAACGGGCTCACGGGCGACTGGCGCAACGGGCTCACGGGCGACTGGCGCAACGGTCTCACGGGCGACTGGAGCTGCTGGCTTCACGGCGGCCACCCCCTTCAACCTCCCCAAACTATCCCACTCCCCCTGACACACACCCGCTGCTACACCGCTAGCTCCACTCCCCCTTCACCCCCCCCTTAGTACCACTCCGACGGCTCCAACAGGTCCACCCCCCTCAGCGGCAGCTGCAGCACAGGGAGACGGAGGAGGAGGAGGAGCAGGGAACGGCACACAGAAGCTGCACCCCCATACCCCCCACCCCCAAACCCTAATCAAGGAGTACGGGCAGAAGGAGGGGTGGGGCGCCTTCAGAAGCACGGGGGACAGTGGGGAGGACAGGGGCAGCGAAGAACGGGCCGCCCACGGGTCTGGCACAGCCTCCCGAACCGCGCGCAGGCGGCCCGAGCCGCGCGCGGGCCTGGCGCAGCCCGTACGGGCCGCGCGCGGGCCTGGCGCAGCCCGTACGGGCCGCGCGCGGGCCTGGCGCAGCCCGTACGGGCCGCGCGCGGGCCTGGCGCAGCCCGTACGGGCCGCGCGCGGGCCTGGCGCAGCCTGTACGGGCCGCGCGCAGGCCTGGCGCAGCCCGTACGGGCCGCGCGCCGGCTGTACGGGCCGCGCGCAGGCCACGACGGGCGACGGGGGGCGACGCGCGGGTCCCCGTCGCCCGTCGCAGCGCCTCCCGGGAGCAACGCGCGGTGTGACGGGGCAGAAACCCGCCGCGCGCCTCGGGGCGCACGGCGGGCAGAGAACCGCCGCGCGCCTCGGGGCGCACGGCGGGCAGAAAACCGCCGCGCGCCTCGGGGCGCACGGCGGGCTGAAAACCCTAATTTCAACGCCGCGTACCACGAGGCGCGCGGCGGACAGGGAGTAGCATTAGTAGCGGAAGCAGTGAAGTGGTGGGCCCACAGGACAGGAGCGTAACCGCTCTGTTACCATGTCAAGATAGTAAGGACAGTGAGAAGCCATAGCTAGGGTTGACCTAGCTAGGCAAGCAAGAAATGAACAAAGGAGGGGTTGCACTAGTAAGAATGGGGATACAAATAGCAAACCCTAGAAGGGTTGTACTCGCTATAGAGCACCCCACTACAGGCTAGAGCATAATATTCTGACAAGGTCCACAATCTCGGTGGTGGAACATCCACGGCTAAACTCAGGTGCGATCGTTACAACCTGGTAGGCGCATCGTTTCGCCAAACGACCCGACCAATCGCTTGTCGGGTTCGATTTTCGCTCACAATCTGGCGATATTTGCACTTTTACCGTGTCCTAAGGGACCTTATTACAACTATAAGGGAAGACAAATACCGTAATCAAAACAGGGATATATGATGGCAAATTTTCAAACAGCGCATACGAGTTTTTTTATGTGCGAACTCGCACAGGTTGTGAAACTATATATGTTTGTCGTCTAGGCTGTAGTGGGGTAGCCCATAGAGGGTTAGTACTTGTACTCATTCATAGCTATTAGGTGTCACTCCGTTATGCTCTCTTTCTTAACATGGTATCATGCGCTAGGTTAGGTCCTATTGCTGAACCTACTACCGAACCTACGATTAGGTTAGATTTGTTCTCGCTGCCCCGCGCCTCGGGCGCCACTGCCCCGCTTCCCCGTGCGTCACTCGCCACTGCCCTGCTTGCTTGCGGCTAGCGCATATATCTCCGACGTTTCATTAGACATGGCGTCTCCCTGTTAGAGTACACGTCGAGGTCCCTTCAGCATCCCACGACTCCCACTGAGTCTGCTGCTGACGCTGGCGAGGACGTGCAGTGGCGGTACCAAGCGGACCGTGTTGCCTGCACACAGTGGACGAACTGTGACGCTGTCGCACAGCATGCCGTCCGAGCTCACCTGTCGGTCGACCAGAGGGCCCACTTTCGTCATGTAACGTCGGCCCATACATTTTACGACGATGTGGTTAGACACTACTCATCCCTCTCTCTTGCCACCTGGCCACAGCTTTTTATAACTTTGCATGTGACCTGACCTTGTGGCCACTTGCTTGTGCTCGGAGCCTGGACTGTCTGGTGACTTTGTGATCCAACCTGAGCTTTGCTTTGCTTCTTCTCTTGACTGGTCTTGTGATCGCTTGTTGTTCTTGCTATCCCCCACTTCGCCTATGAGGGTGTGTCAAACTACATATGCTTGCCGTCGAGGCTGTTGTGTGGTAGCCCATAGAGGGTACAACCCGTTGGGGTTAGTGCTCATTTATTGCTGTCAGTCATCATTCAGCTCTACTCTTTTTCTTAAAATAGGTCTATGCGACGAGTCAAAAAATGAAACATCTAAAAAATGACTGCCAAACCTGGCAAGTTTGGAACTCCTACTCTCATATTGGAGATATATAGATTTTCAAGATATCCATCAAATGAATATGAAAAAATATATATATTTTTTTCTAAACACATTAAGTAACCTAACATGTTTAACAACAGGATATCGGGCCCCCATTACCCTGACCCTTAGGGTAAAAATTTCCGTGCCCTGATGCCAGCAGCCTAAAAGTTTCGTTACACTGATTGTCCCTGTCACAATATGTTATGCTTATATAATTGCATGTTTAGCTAGTTAGTGTAGCATCACAATATCTTGTTTTAGGTGGTCTACCTCCCTTCACCACCCCCCCTTTCCCATAACTTGTACTCCCAATGTTATTGCAACCCCTCTTTGGCCAACTCTCTCTCTCTCTCTCTCTCTCTCTCTCTCTCTCTCTCTCTCTCTCTCTCTCTCTCTCTCTCTCTCTCTCTCTCTCTCTCTCTAGCCCCCAAAACCCTCAAAGCTACTATCTTGACATGGTATCAAAGCCTTACGCGGTCTAAGGACCTAAGTTTCTCTTAAGGATGATGGGCCCGCCTTGCTGCAACCAGGGCTCTGGTTATCAGACCAAATCCGCCTGATGGTTTGAAAATCAGACGTAATTTTTTATATCTACATGCTTTTCCAGACTTCTGAGTTATGGTCATATGAAAGCTCAGACATGCCTATATTGTTCATCTGTAAAATAAGACGGGGCTTATACGTCGTTCAAGAATTCATAAAACGAATTTTTTTTTCGTCTGAAGCAGACAAGTTTTTCCACGCGCCAACATGACCTGTTGTTTCCCTTCCGATACCGCCCACACGCAAGACATTTAGCTCCAATGCATATTGGCAGCTGACTCAGAAACTGCCACACTTTTGTCGTATCCACCCCACCTGGGACTTCTGGTTCGTCTGAAGTTACAGACCGCCAAGAGTTGCTCATATTTTGCTCAGACCTTTTTTTTTCAGGGAGTTAGGTTTCTGACGAGCTTAAATCCTAGCCAGAGCCCTGGCTGCAGCGCGAAATGCACTTCTTTTTCTTTTTTCCGTCCGCCCGTTCGCACCTGTTGCGCCCTGCCCGTCGAGCACGTTTCGCCCTGCCCGTCCGCGCGTGCGTTTCGCACTTCCCGTCGTCTGCGGCCCCCCCTCGTCGCCCTGCGATCCGCCAGCGCCAGCGCGGACGCCAGCGCGGAACAAAATCGCCAGCGCCAGCGCGGACCGCCAGCGCCAGCACCTGCGACCACCGCCAGCGCCAGCGCCATGTCAAACATTATATGTTTGTATTGCTCTAGCCTGTAGTGGGTGATACCTTAGGGGGTACACCTAGTTAGGGTTTCACATTTGTACTCCTGTTCCTCTTAGTCACACTCATTCCAGTCTCGTAATCTTGACACGCCAACGCCTGCGCCAACGCCAGCGCCAGCGTCGGCAGCAGCTAACCCCCCCCACCCCCCGCCGCCCTCCCTTCCGCGACTTCCGTCGTGGGGGGGAAAGGTAGAGATGTGGGGGTGGCGGGTGTGAAGCTCCAGCAGCCCGTCCCCCACTTCCCTCTTTCTCTCCTCTTGCAGCACTGGTTGCTGTAGAAGGGGGGGGGGGGGAGGAGAGAGGTTCAGGGGGGATGAGAGAGGTTAAAGGGGGATGAAAGAGAGAGAGAGAGAGAGAGAGAGAGAGAGGGAGAGAGAGAGAGAGAGAGAGAGAGAGAGAGAGAGGTTCGCATTTTCTGTTTTCCTTGTCTATTCTCTATCCATCGTATCTGGGCGCCGTCATTCCTCGTCGCGCGCACACCGGGCATCCACTGCGGGGGTTAAACTGCAGGCGGGCCACCGTATCCGGCGGTGGGCCCAACTGTCGGCACGGTGATTGTTGTCCTTCGAGATGAGCCCCTACACTAGCTAGACTAGCATGCAATTAAGGGGGGATGTCAGAATATGTTATTCTTATATAATTGCATGTTTAGCTAGTTAGTGTAGTATCACAATATCTTGTTTTTAGGTGGTCTACTTCCTTGTACCACCTCCCCCTTTCCTATAACTTGTACTCCCAATGTTATTGCAACCCCTCTTTGGCCAACTCTCTCTCTCTCTCTAGCCTCCAAAACCTTCAAAGCTACTATCTTCACAGTACCAGGGTAGAATTGTTGTTAGGCTGTTGGCAGTGAGCATGGCTACGTGTGGCCCTAAACCCGGGTGTGTCGGCGCAACAGTGGCTGTAAGGGTCAGTTGGACAAGCAGGCGTGCCGCCGCCAAGATTTGACGGTCGTGCGTGTCAGAATATTGTGCTATGTAGGCTGTAGTGGGGTAGCCAATATGGGGTACAACCCTGTTAGGGTTCGTACTTGTACCAAAATGATTCATAGTTCATTCATTCATGCTGCTAGATTTTGACATGGCATCAGAGCAGGTTCTGTCCCAGGACCAGTTCATTCATTCATGCTGCTAGATTTTGACATGGTATCAGAGCAGGTCCTGTCCCAGGACCGTTCTCGTTAGGGCCCACCCGATCGTACCTTGCCCGTCGCGCTGCCCCACCAATCAAGCATGTCCTGCCCTGCCCTGCGTTGCGCCGCCCCGCGCACGCCCTGCCCTGCCCTACGTTGCGTCGCACTGCCCGCGCGCGCCCTGCCCTACGTCGTGTCGCCCTGCACGCGCCCTGCCAGCGTCGTGCCGCCAACGCGCGCCCTGCCCTGCGTCGCGCTGCCCGCGCGCGCCTTGCCCTGCGTCGCACTGCCCCGCACACGCCCTGCCTGCGTCGCGCCGCGCGCGTATGCCCTTCCCTACCCATCGCGCCGCCCGCGCACGCCTTGCCCCGCGTCGCGCTGCTCGCGCCCGCCTTCCCTGCGTCGCACCACCCCGCGCATGCCCTGCTCCGCCCGCGCGCCGCCCTGCTGGCCGGTGCTGCCTGTTCTCTGCCCGCGCGCCGCCCTGCAGCTCGCACACCGCCCCTGGCAGCCCGCGCGTCGCCCTTTGCGGCCCGCGCGCTGCCCCTTGCCTGCCCGCGCGCCCTCCCCTCCACGCGTGCCGCCCTACTTGCAGCGCGCCGCCCTGCTCTGGCCGCGCGCCGCCCTTCCCTGACCGTGCGCCGCCCCGCCCTACCCTACGCGCTAACCCTAGTGCCTGCTCGCTGCCCTGCCTTCCCTGTGTGCTGCCCTGCTGGTCACACGCCTCCTTGCTTTGCCCGCTATGACTTCTCTTCGTGGTAGCGGTGGGAGTGGTGGCGACGGTGGTGGCAGCAGTGGGAGTGGTGGCGGCGGCCGTAGTGGCAGTCGCGGTGGAGCTGTTCAGTGGGGAGTTTCTGGCAGTGGCCAGATGCAGCTACAGCGGCGTACGTGCGAGACCCTTACGTCCCAGCAGCTTCGTGAGTGGTACGCTCAGCGTGGGGCGTCTCGGAGTACTGCTCGCTGCCCGTACGTCATTCGCCATTCGCACAGGTGATCGGGCTGGTCAGACTTGCGGGACAGTTGGCCACACACAGTCCCGCTGCTTCTCCTGTCTGAGCGACGCCTGGCGCGCAGAGTTTGGCGACGAGGCTGAGCTCCCCCGCTGGCTAGAGCTGCTTCGGAACAATGTGGATATATTTGCTCTAGATTATTACGCTATCCTTACTGCCATGTATGCTTTGACTGTTGGTACTGAGGGTGCCTGTTACCTATGTGTGCCGCCTGACCCTAGTATAGAGGCTGTTGCTCTAGGTGCTAGTGAGTCTGCTCTCTCTGGTACTGCTCCTGCTGAGGCCTTGCACACCTTCACGCTTGACTCAGGTGCTTCCTACTGTTTCATTCGCGACAGTACCACAGTCACCCATTGCAGTCTCACTGGCTGGCCCCTCTCGGGGCCCGGTTCTTGCCCGTTCCTCCACTGTTCTCGCGTGTCCAGCAGTTCCGTCAGGCTCGCTAACAGGTCTTCACCTCCCCTCGTTCTCGACGAACTTGGTGAGTAACGCAGTCCTTCAGGATGCATGGGTTGATGCCTTTATCCCTGGAGGGCAGCGTGTGGCGATCTGCACGTGCTCCTGGACTGGCCGTCACCTGGCCACGTTCACCCGTCGGCCTGGGTCGGGTCTGTACACACTGACTGCTGCGCCTCCTCAGGTAGCTGCGTCTGGTCAGGTGTCCGCGTCAGGTCAGGTAGCAGCCTCCTGCTCGTGTCCCCTCTTGTTGCACTAGACTCTAATGTGGCACCACCGCCTTGGTCACCTCTCCCTGCCGCGCCTCCGTGGCATGCACTCCCGTCTTCTTAACTATGGTCTTCCCAGGTCTCTGCCTCCCCTCCCACCCTCGCCTGCCCCGCCCTGCATTCCTTGCGTCGAGGGGCGGCAGTGCGCCGCTCCTCACTCCTCCTCGTTTCCCCCGACGACTGCTCCCCTGCAGACTCTCCACATGGACGTGTGGGGCCCAGACCGCGTGAGTGGACAGGGCCGGAAGTGATAGTTTCTGCTGGTTGTCGACGACTACTCACGTTACACCACGGTCTTCCCTTTGCGCAGCAAGGGGGAGGTCCCTGATGTCTTGATCCCTTGGATCCGCGCTGTCCATCTCCAGCTCCGCGAGCGGTTCCGCACGGACCTTCCTGTCCTGCGTCTGCACTCTAACAGAGGTGGTGAGTTCTCCTCTGACCTCTTGCGGGACTTTTGTCAGGGGGAGGGCATCCTCCAGTCGTTCACGCTTCCGGCCTCCCGGCACCAGATTGGGATTGCAGAGCGCCGCATTGGCTTAGTCATGGAGGTGGCTCGTACCTCCATGATCCATGCGGCTGCTCCCCATTTTCTGTGGCCGTTTGCGGTCCGGTACGCTGCGCATCAGCTCAACCACTAGCCCCATGTCTCCTTGCCTGAGACCTCCCCTACACTGCGTTGGACAGGAGAGGTTGGCGATGCGTCGCTGTTCCAGGTCTGGGGCACTCGTGCCTTTGTCTGCAATACCTCCGCGGACAAGCTCTCCTCCCGCGCCATTCCCTGCGTCTTTCTTGGCTTTCCCACTGATGCGCCTGGCTGGCAGTTTTACCACCCCACCTCGCGCCTTGTTCTGTCCTCTCAGGATGTCACGTTGACAAGTCCGTTCCCTTCTACCGTCTCTTCCCCTACCGCACTGCCCCTCTCTCCCCCCCCCCGCCGCTCTGCTGGTAGTCCTCCGGGTGCCTCGCCGCAGCGGTCTGGCCAGCAAGAGCCTCTCTCACGACAGATTTGCGCGAGTGGTTTGCTCGGCGCACCCGCCTTCGGAGTGGCGCTGCTGGAGCTGGAGGCACTGGCGCTGGAGGCACTGGAGCTGGAGGCGCCGGAGCTGCAGACGCTGGAGCTGGAGGTGCTGGAGCTGGAGGCACTGGAGCTGGAGGCACTGGCGCTGGAGGCGCTGGATACGGAGGTGCTGGAGCTGGAGGTGCTGGAGCTGCAGACGCTGGAGCTGGAGGTGCTGGAGCTGGAGGCACTAGAGCTGGAGGCGCTGGAGCTGGAGGCCCTGGAGCTGGAGGCGCTGACGCTGGAGGTACTGGAGGTACTGGGGTTGCTAGTCCTGGAGGTATTGGTGCTGGAGGCACTATGGAGCCTCTCTCGCCACAGCAGCTGCGCGAGTGGTTTGCTCGGCGCACCCGCCTTCGGAGTCGCGCTGCTGGAGCTGAGACACTGCCGCGGGAGGCGCTGGAGCTGGAGGCGCTGGAGCTGGAGGCGCTGGAGCTGGCGACGCTGGAGCTAGAGGCGCTGGAGCTGGAGGCACTGGAGCTGGAGGCGCTGGAGCTGGAGGCGCTGGCGCTGGAGGCACTAGCGCTGGAGGTGCTGGAGCTGGAGGCGCTGGAGCTGGAGGCGCTGGAGCTGGAGGTGCTGGAGCTGGAGGCCTTGGCACTGGAGGCGCTGGAGCTGGAGGCAGTGGTATTGGAGGCGCTGGAGCTGGAGGCACTTGCGCTGGAGGCGCTGCCGCTGGAGGTGCTGGAGCTGGAGGTGCTAGAGCTGGAGGTGCTGGAGCTGGAGGCCCTGTGCAGCAGCGACCGTTTTTCTTGCCGCCGCCGCAGCTGTCCGAGCTTCCGCCCGAGTCGGTGCTCCGTCAGGTTCTTAGTCTTCCTTCGTCCACTGCCCTCCTTCCGCAGCCTGCCCCGCCTCGCTACACTGACTAGCCGGCCTCCCTTACAGAGCGTCGTGAGCCTGCGTCTCGTCCTGCCTCCCTTGTTCGCACTTTTCGCCGTGCTCGAGGTGTCCCTCGTCCGCGTCCTCCTCCTGTGCCAGGCACTCACACTATGGCACTTCGTCCTTCCTCTGTTCCACAGCGCGTCCCTCTACCGTCTCCTCCTGCGTCCTCTCTTCCTGACGTTCCGGACCCTGAGTCTGACCGTGTTCGTGCTGCCAGCCCCACTGTCACGCGTCTCCTGGCTACAGTCGTCACTGACCCGTCGTTTGAGTCTACTACTGCGTCTGCCTTAGATGGTGAGCTTGTGAACTTTGCTGCTGCGTGTCGTCTAGACTACGCCGCCAGTCTTGTTGCTGAGTCTGAGTCCTCCGTCCATCGGGGGTGAGTGTGCTCTTGGCACGGACGTCCTTGAGGACAGGCATGAGGACTTTGAGTGTCTTACGGCTGCTGTACCTCATCTCGTGGCCATGCTGCTTGCACCTGAGGGAGACCCGGATGCACTGGACATCCCGACCCCGCGCTCTTACGCAGAGGCGATCACGGGTCCCTACTCCTCTCAGTGGCAGACATCCATGGACGCAGAGATGGCATCCTGGAAGTCCACAGGCACCTATGTTGACGCAGTTCCCCCTCCTAGGGCCAACATAGTCGATGGCATATGGATTTTCAGGGTGAAGCGGCCGCCGAGTAATCCGCATGTCTTCAAGGCTCGTTACGTTGCACGAGGCTCTAGTCAGCGACAGGAAGTTGACTTCTTCCAGACCTTCTCCCCTACCCCGAAGATGACCACTCTTCGGGTGCTGCTGCACGTTGCCGCTCAGCATGACTACGAGCTTCACTCTCTTTACTTCAGCACTGCGTTTTTACAGGGCAGCCTGCACGAGGAGATCTGGCTGCGCCGCCCACCTGGCTTCACTGGGTCGTTTCCTGC
This sequence comes from Closterium sp. Yama58-4, assembly GCA_947470075.1. Classification (NCBI taxonomy): domain Eukaryota; kingdom Viridiplantae; phylum Streptophyta; class Zygnematophyceae; order Desmidiales; family Closteriaceae; genus Closterium; species Closterium sp. Yama58-4. Next base: position 798,049 of record CANIUD010000679.1, on the reverse strand, counting down.
TGGTACCCAGTGGAGCCTCCGGCGGCCAGTCTACAGTCTCCGCCAGGCGCCTCATGAGTGGCACGACACACTGAGGACGACACTTGCGGCTCTTGGGTTTGCTCCTTCCACTGCTGACCCGTCGTTATTTCTGCGCACTGTTCTACACGACACTGCGCTACCGCTGTTCTGCATCCTCGTGTACGTCGACGACTTGGTTTTTGCCACTGCTGACACTGAGGCACTGGCCCTTATGAAGTCGGAGCTGCAGAAGAGACACACGTGCATAGACCTGGGTGAGCTGCGCAGCTATCTTGGCTTGCAGATCACCCGGGACAGAGCACGGCGCACCATCACCCTGACTCAGTCACACATGGTGCAACAGGTCCTTCAGCGCTTCGGCTTCCAGTTCTTCTCATCACAGTCCACTCCTTTGCCTACCGGTCACTCGTTCTCAGCTCCACCTTCGGACGAGTCCGTAGAGCCAAGTGGCCCGTATCCAGAGCTTGTGGGCTGTCTCATGTACCTGATGACCTGCACGCGACCTGACCTTGCGTACCCTCTTAGCATCCTGGCTCGCTACGTTGCGCCTGGGAGACACCGGCGAGAGCACTGGGAGGCTGCTAAGAGGGTGTTGCGCTACCTGTGCAGTACATCGGGCATGGGGCTGGTGCTTGGAGGACGGGGTCGAGTTGTCCTCACTGGACACTCAGACGCCTCTTGGGTTGACGACCTGGCTACGCAGCAGTCGTTATCAACAGGGTTACACGTTCAGCCTTGGTTCCGGCTCTGTTTCTTGGCGGTCTACCCGCTCGTCTTCTGTTCTCAGCTCCAGTTGTGAGGCTGAGATCTACGCAGGAGCCATGGCTGCATAGGAGTTACGCTGGCTCACCTACCTGCTGACTGACTTGGGAGAGCTGCCTATTTCTCCTCCAGTTCTGTACGTAGACAACAAGGCCGCTATCGCCTTGTGTCAGGAGCACAGACTAAAGCACAGAACGAAGCACATGCGATGCGAGTGGTTTTAATTTCGCATCGGTCGAAATTTCGCATGCGCACGATGCGAGCCCACGGGCGAACACGTGGCGGCACCGCAGCGGGTCGCGAAACTCTCGAGTGTCCCAAGGGGTCCCCGAAATTTCGCCAGGCCCTCGCCTGCCCGTCCGGGCAGGCCGCGATGGGTTACTAGGACCTCGCGGGCAGGTGGCACGGGTGGGCTGCCTTCGCGCGAGGGTTACTTTCCCTCGCGCCAAGTGTCGCCAGTTCGCCGACCCCAACCGGTAACGTGGGTTGCTGTTCACTTTCGTAGCGGGGCTGCGGGGCGGCGGTCGTGCGCTCGGCCCAGCCCTGGGCCAGGCTCGCGGGCCCGCACGCGCGTCAGTTGCCCGCCTCGTCAGGCCCGGCTCCGATGACCCCCCTCGACGACACTGGCAAATCCGTTCTGACGACCGAATTGCGCTGACATGTTCGGGATGATATACCTCAGCGGCCAAAAAACGCCGCCCAATTTCGAGGTATAAATGGGACAAGGGCCCCCCTCCGGATTGACGAGCTCCTGACGACCTCCGAGCGGCAAACTGGGCCGAACTGGCGTCCCAGGGGCCTCGGGAGCCCTCGGGATTGTCGACATTCTGACGACCTCGGGTTTCGCTGGGAGAAACCTGAGAAGCAAATCTCAGCGGGCAAAATCGCCACGTCGGGCCGCGACTTCCGCCACACGGCCCAATAGGGAGGAGCCAGACCGACCCCAACGTGTTCAAGGCTGCCACGACGTGGGCGTCGTGGCCACGCGTCGCTCCAACGGAGGTTTTTATGCGCGGGAAGTCGACAATTCCACCAAAGTGTCGGTGCGCGATCCATGCGGCGCAAATCGGACCGTCCAAAATGTAACTCTCCTGTGGCATCGCACCTTGCAAGCGATGTCGATGTCGACCAAGTCATCCAACGGCCCACAACCACCAACACTGTCCAGGTTCAATGAACCTAACCATACGACCAAGCGCGCCGAGTGGAAGTCGGCGCCGATCAGGAGGCGCCACGCTGGGCCTCAATAATCCAGGGCCCCTAGGAGATGGAAGTCGGCATGCCCTAATTTCCGCACTGAGGCGCCAATGTCGGTCCCAAGCCACGTAACACATGCCCATTCCACATTGGAATGGCCCAGGTTTGCGCCTCTTGGGTGCAGCGCGGCATCCCATTAGCCATGCTTGGCACGTGGCACGTCGGACAGTGCGCCGCCACACGAGTTCACATGCATGGCGGCAGAAGCATAGGAGTTTGCGTGAACCGCGGCAGCATCGGAGTCGCTCAGGACCATACCCCTCCGTGACCGTGCGCCGGTGCTCATTCCCTTCTCCATTCCTGCGTTTCTTCCTGCTCTCTCGTGCACTTCGAATTTTCAGCTGCCTGTCTGTCATCGTGCCTGTATGATACTCGGTTGCTGACTACTCGATCAAGTCGGCACTAGTTGCTTCTACCTGGCACCCACCAAAAACGTCGGCGGTGGTCAGTACTCGTCGACATCGACGTCAGGTGTTGTAGGGCAACATTGGTGCAAACTATCAACGTCCCAGCCGACCTAGCAAGTCGGCGACGCATGGCCAGAGGTCGCCCTAGAGCCCAACAGCCGCAACCCATCCCACCCCCCGCCGACCCAGTAGACGCCGGCATCAAAGCGCAACTGGAACGTCTCGAGGTCGAAGCCGAGTTAGACGCGCTTGAGCGAGAATTCGAAGAAGACCGCCACGCAACTCTTCGAGCGTACACTGCACCCGTGACTCAGTACCGTCTCTAATTTACCAACCTCCGCATCGCACACGGACGAAGATAGAGCAACATACGTGCTGCCACATGGCCGACGTCGACATGTCCGACGCTAGTCCCCCCACCGACCACAATCCTACAACTACCGATGAAGGATCTTAGACGCTCCCATTACTCTACGATCTTGACGCGCTGACGGAGATTCCGGAAGGGGAGTTCACCAAGGACATTCCCCCACCGCCGATCGGGGAGTTCAACAAGAAAACAAAATCTGACTCCGACACAAAATGGACAACCAGGAACTTCGTCGGCACCGGCCGGCTCTGGAAACCAGGTTGATGACGAGGAGGAGGAGGAGGAGGAGGAGGGAGGAGGAGGAGGAGGAGGAGGAGGAGGAGGAGGAGGAGGAGGAGGAGGAGGAGGAGGAGGAGGAGGAGGAGGAGGAAAGCGATGACGAAAACGACGACCGTCCACCGCGTAGCACTAATCCGCGCACATTGGAAGAACGACTCAGGCGGGAACTTGAATACATAAATACACTGCTCGAACAGGACGATGATGAGGACCAGGAGAACATGTCGGTGCCAAGCGAACAGTGGAGGGCGGCAGACTTCGTCGAGGAAGACATGGTGTATGTGTGCATCGGCGTGCTCGTCATGGACGCCCTACGCCACCTGCAAATCTTGGAAAAGAACAGCACGCTGAGGCAGTACACCTCCTGGATATACCACTACAAGAGGTGGGCGGCGAAGATTTTGAGGCAAATACTCAACAAACTTCCCCAGGAGCACAGGCTTAAGCACGTCGACGAGATAGGCCACTACATCCGAGACAACAAGAACAAAAATTGGGACCAGGAGGCCGATGTCCCCCGGGCGTACGTGTGGTTGCACGGCCCTAGGGTCACCAAGACCCGGCTTCGCGCATACGTGAAGTACATGGTGCGTGAGTGTAAGCTCGATGCCGACTCCATCGAGGAGGGGAACAACGCCGTGCAAACCCAGCCTGTGCAATCTACAATGGTGCACACGCTCCTCGGGCGCATAAAGGCATGCCAGATGGCGGCGAGAGTGGAGGCGACGCTCTACCGGGAGACGGAGCTGAGCATCATGCGGGAGATATCGGTGGTCAGGTCGGAGGTGCGGTTCATGATCCGCACCAAGAACGAGCGGGACATCAAGTAAGTTGAGGTTCAATCTATGTCGTCCGCACTCTAAAGTCGACGCCGCCCTGAATAACCCTTACACTTGGCTTTGTGGGCAGGAATTGTGCCGATCGACGTCACGGAACCATCGGCGATACCTACACCGCCGAACAGTTTCGCCAGATCATGATGAGGGTGCTGCCGACGTGGAACCCGCGGGGTACGGGTCCTTCGCAGACGCTGTGGAGGTTTCTTCTCTTGAAGGTGCTCACGCTACTCTCCCACCACTCTCTCCTGCGCGGTGCAAGCATCCGCGAGATCACGCTCCCCGACATCTTCTTGTACCGACTGGCTAGCACCTCGTCAGTGAACCCGGAGAACCAGCCGTTCGTCATGGTCATCGCTGCGCGGAACTCGAAGACGTCCAAGGATGCGCGTCTGCAGCAGAGCTACGCGGCGCGACACCTCGAAGCGGAGCTATGCGCCGTCGGCGAGACGGGCCTGTGGTTGCACTTCATCCTCGACCAGATCGGCCGGTTTCACGACGTCGGCCTCATTCCGCCGGTGGACACCAGCACACGCGCGAGCTGGTACAAGAAGCACCTCTTCTTCACCCGAAACGACACCGACCAAGGGGAGCTCTCTGCGGCAAGTCACCAACGCTGGACGCGGCAGATGTGGGACAAGAACGGGGTATTCTGCAAAAGGAATGTGCACGAGGGGCCCAGGAGCTGGCCATCGACGGCACGCCGCGCGCCGAGATCGCGGAGCTGGGTCACTGGGCGCTCGACAAGATGACGCGAGCGTACATCACCGCCATTCCGGTGGGGGTGGTGATGAAGAAGGCCGGTTACTCTGGTTACAAGCAGGACTACTTCTTGGGTCGGAGCAGGGTGCCGCCCTCCGAGAAGCTCCTGAAGCTCATCGCCGAGCACATCTTCCCCGGCGTCGACGCCATGCTGAAGAAGGTATGTTAAGCGACGCCGACGTAGTCTTGTCTTCGTGTCGTGTTGCCGACCGTACCTGAACACCCAATAGACATGACGATTTGCAGGCGGAAGGGCTCACTTCCAAGTGGTCCGACGCCGTCAAAGCCGCCGTGCACTTCTGTCGCACACTCTAGATGCTGCGCCGCATCGTCGCGGAGGACCTAGCGGTGAAGCTGGTCCGCACACCATGGCACCCGTACGTCCAAGGTTCCAAGCTCTGCCGGATCCCCCTCTTCCAGCACTGGGCGAAACGGGTCAAGAAGGTCGACACCGAGACGATCAACAAGCGTCGGGACCCGACCCAAATTCAGGTAGAGGTAAGTTGACAATAATGTCGGTGACGAGCTGTATGGAGTGTATTCCAAACCACATCGCAGCTAACGTCTTTGTCCTACCGCTGTAGGAAATCTCTGTGCGCTTGGACACCGAGTACTACAACATGTCCCTCAAGGCGACGCTGAAGAAGGAGATGGAGCGCGCCGCGAACGAGAAGATTGACCTCCAGACTAGAGGAGATCGAGAAGCGCGACGACACCATCGCGTCGCTCACCGCCGAGATAACCTGTCTCACCGAGGCACTCCATGTGTCAGAAGCACGGAGAGTGCCGGAGGCCCCGCCGCCGGCTACCGCGCAAGCTCCCAGCGAGGGTGGCTCGGCGGATTTGGCCAACACGGGAGCCGGAACCGACAGAGGGGACGAGAAACCCCCGCCACCCCCACAGACAGACGAGGAGGCTAGTACGAGCTCAACGTGGTACAACCGTGGCGGGAGGCAAAGACCGTGAGGGATGCCTGGCGCCTCTGGAACTCCGCCACCGCCAACGACACCCGTCGTCTTTGCGACAGGGTCGCCGAGCCAGGCTTTGTCGACCGCCACACCCTCCTCAAAGGCGTGACTCAGGTGCACTCAACATGAGGGTGCGCCGAATGCTGAAGGTCATGGATGCGGTGCGCCAGCTACGCGCGAGCGACGGCGATGCCGACACCAAGGCCGTGGTCGATGCACTGCACAGGATCGCGGCACCAGGCATCGGGACCTTCTACGATGCCCTCACGGTGCTCAAACCGGGAACGGCACTGACGTTGTCCAAAGAGCCTGGCATGGGAGTCAAAAGGCTGGGCCCCAAGGTGGTCTCGAAGCTACGCCTGGCCTGTGCGCTTGTGGCGCTCAACCTGAAGCCGAGTGATTGGGTCGCTGCCCTGTTTCCAGACACCTGGGAGGAGCAGATGCCGAAGACGATGGCCAACGTGGCGAAGCCGACCGCACCGGCCAAGTCGACAGCACCGGCCAAGCCGACCGCACCGGTGCACCGTCCTCTGACCAAGCGCAAGAAGTCGGCATGAAGACCCTTGTAGGATATGCATCTGCGTAGTTTGATGCTGTTAATTGTGGCAGAATTAAACCCGTCTCCCCCCCCCCCTACCCCCTTTATCTTAAAATATTGTTCCGGTAGTTTATAAACAACCCACAGCAAGGTCCTTGCGAACCTACTATGATCCTGCTATGGTGAATGTTGTCGGTCGCTCAGTAAGAAACAAAAATACTATCCTTGTAGACATCCAAACACAAGTCGATGTCGACGTCTTGTAGGACAAATCGTTCATCGCCCAGTAGCATCTGCCTATGATGTCGACATATTCGCCGCCAAAGCTCATCGCCGAGTAGCATGTTTCTATGATGTCGACATATGCGCCGACAAGGCTCAGCGCTCAAAGTCGATTACCATGTTTCTATGAGGACAGTGATTTATATCATCAAAAGGTGAAGCAACCTGATACAAAAAAGATTCGTGCGCTAAGAAGAAAACATTCATCAGAATTACAACGAAATCGGCACCGGCCATACCAAAGTGTTATACACCCTAGCACCCTGCACACCTCCGCCCGCCAGCTACGCATCCGTACTGTCCTTGCCCTGCTTGCCCGTCTGCCTCTTCTTCCTCTTGCTGCCCTTGCCCTGCTTGACCTTCTCACCCTTTCTCCCCCTGTGCTCCATATCGTACTCCATCTGCGCATCACACGGCACATCGATGCCGTGCTCTTTAATTTTGGGCCCGGCGACGGGGCACATTCCCCAGAACGCCAAGGTCTCGACCGTCGCTCTAGCGATTATGTCGGCCTCGACTCCCACAACCCCTTCCTTGAAGGCACTGTCCACAGCCTGACGCTGCAGCGCCGGTGCGACGTTGTGTGCAACCTCCCCTGCGGGTGCCTCCCTATTGCGTGCTAGGTCGATCACCGCGTGCATCACCTTCTTGAAGTCCTCGGCCCTCTTCTCCCCCGCACCTGCCACCATCGCGGCCGCCTTCCCTTCGCCCACAGCACCGAGCACCGACGCCCCCGTCTCCACGAAGCACCAACGACCCCGTCTCCACGAAGCACCATAGGGCGCATGCGGATGCCGCTAACGCCTGGGCCGCCAACTCCGTCTTCTCATCCGCCTCCCTGTCCGTGCCTACCATCTCCGTCTTCTCTTCCGCCTTCCCCTCCGCGCTCGCTTCGACCTTTCCAAACGCCGTGCTCGCCGCGACCTTCCCATACGCCGCGCACATCGACACGCGATTTACCACCGCCGACATGAAAGCTTCTATCTCCTCCTTGCCTGCCTTCGTGTTCTCGACGACGGGGAACCAGATCGCCGGCAAGAGCACGTCGTGAAGCGCATCACCCGAACCCGTGTACCCACGGTTCCTGCCGAGGATATCATCGAACCTGCCGCACAAACACATTAAAAGGACACCGACTTCGTCAAGATCAGCGTAACGACACCGACTTTAGTCGACAGCACTCGGCAGTTCGGTATCCGTCTTACCTTGCTCTCGGATGGCACAAGCCTCTGGCCCACATCACCGTCCACATCCCAGTCGGCAAGAACTTGACCTCCTCCCACACCCCCTTCCATTCCTCCAACTCCCCCGGCTTCAAGACTGTGAGCTCGTCCATGAGCACCTTGCCCACGTAGCCGTCATAGACGACGTACGCAATCGAGTGCTCGTAGGCCAGCTCCCTCTTGTCTCTCGACTTGCCGATGTATCGATTCTCGCCGTTTACCTTAATCTCGCCCACCCAACCTAGCCCGTCGCCCGACTTGTCGTGGCGGATGCCATGACCCCTGCGTCCATGCTCCTTCTTTCCCTCGCCGACAGCCTCGTCCTCCTCCTCCTTCGTCTTTGCCGACTTACACTTGCCGCCCTTCGTATCTTGGTTCCCTCCCGCCTTCGTCCCTTTCTCGTCCGACATCTCCTTCCCCGCCGACATCGCCCGCGTGCTCCTCTGAGAGACCGCCTTCCCCTTTCCAGCGTCGTCCTTCCCCTTCCGTCCCGCATTTTTCTCGGCGACAGCCTCCGTTGCGGCCGTCGGCTCCGCCGAACCCCCTCCGTGAGTCGCCGACGGCTCCACATGCGCCGTGTCCATGATGGCCAGAGCAGGGGCGTGCTCGGGGCGTTTTGCAGCCTCGAAATGGGCCTAGATGGCAGCGATGTTGGCGTGCCTGTCGGCTCGGCCGCTGGTGGCTAGCGCTGCACGCACACCCTTCTCCACCGCCACATCGACCACAGCTGCACAGGGTGTGGGTGCGGCCGCGTTTACTGACGTCGGCGTCGCGCTTTTACCGGTTTCCGGCGGAGTCACTGGTGGAGCTGCCGCTTTGCATGCGCCTAACTGGGCGCGGAGAAACGCGGGCTTTGGGTCTGCAGGCGGTCGGGCGGCGACCTGAGATGCGGCAGGTGGGGCACCAGACGATGTGCCGGCAACCTGCGGGGTGACGGAGCGACGTGCTGTTTCGGCAAGGGCGGCGTCGACCACGGGAGGCTGCTGCATGTCCCTGCAATGTGTCTCCATGCGGTGGAGCAACTCCCTGAGCGCGTTACCACCGGCGGGCACCTTAGCAGCTGACGGACCATCGCGCTTAGCCGCAGGAGCCTTCGCGTCGCCCTTGGCGGCAGATGGGGCTGCTGGAGCTAGAGGGGCCGCAATGGTTGGCCCTTCGTTGTTGGCGCCTGACTGGCCGGCCGGCGCGGTGGTAGCCGCAAGGGGGTTACGGGGAATCGACGTGGACCCCGCCACCGCGACGGACGGTCCCTTGGCGGTTCTGGCGCCGCCATCTTTCGCCGTCTCAGTGGTTGGTATCTCCTTGTCGCGCACGCCTTTCCCACCGCTCGCCTGAGGATGGGTTTGCACGGCGACCAAAGGCGGGCCTTCCGGTGCTGCGACTTTAGCGGCAACCTCGTCGGCAGTGCCACCCTCTGCCCCCCCGCTCCCATCTCCGTTGCTGTGCGACGACCTCATCACCTTCCACCCCGCCTTTGTCTTCAGCTGGTCGACCACGCTCTGTGCAGCAGGCTTCGAGCCGCCTGGACCGCGGCTCCCGTCCGCTCCCTTGCTCCGCTTCACGCTCACCGAACCGTCTCCGCCGCCCGTCCTCTGCTGGCCCTGCTTGTCGGCCTCCCTCCGTTGCGCGTGATCGGCGTCACTGGCCGACGGCGACGCGCCCGGACCGCGGCTCCCGTCCGCTCCCTTGCTCCGTTTCACGCTCACCGAACCGTCTCCGCCGCCCGTCCTCTTCTGGCCCTGCTTGTCGACCTCCCCCCGTTGCGCCTGATCGGCGTCATTGGCCGACGGCGACACGCCTGGACCGCGGCTCCCGTTCACTCCCTTGCTCCGCTCCACGCTCCCCGCATCGTCTCCGCCGCCCGTCCTATTCTAGCCCCGCTTGTCGGCCTCCCTCCGTTGCGCGTGATCGGCGTCATTGGCCGAAGGCGACGACCCACGTCGACCAGGCGCCACAGTGCCGATCATCTCGGTCATGATCTTCATCCCGGAAGCTAGGAACGACTGTTGGGTGGCCTCCGTCACCGCCTTCAAGATGTCTGCCTTGAACGACTTCAAGAGCTCCTCTGGTAAGGCGGGCGTTGGGGCGGGCGGCGTGGGCTGAGGCGGAGGAGGCGGCTGCACGGCGAGCCTGTGAGTCACAGGGGTGGCGATGTTGACCTGCGCGGAGGCTAGGTGGTTCGAGATGTACTCCTCCAAACCCCTCTTCGCATCGCCCACCACCGTATCGACGTGTTCGGCCAAGGCGGTGACCGCCTCGGCGCGTGCATATGCCATATTTCCCTCCGGATTGTCGAAGTCCAACAATCACGCCGACGCCAGATCAGCGAAGGTCTTCATCGTCTTCCACGCTTCGTCGAAGCTGCCGGTGATGTTGCCCGTGATGGTCGTCGACATGGCCGACATCGCGTTCCGCAGCCGTTCCGCCGGAGTCGGCGATCTGGTCGGCCAACTCATTCACCTTGTCGACGAGTCCACGTACCCCAACAAAAAACCTGTCGAGCCGAGCCTTCTCCTCATCGAGCAACGTCGCCAGCCGAGCGTTCTCCGCCCTCAACAACCAGTTCTCCCGTCGCAGCTCCTCGACGTCGTCCAGCTCAGGACCCTGCCGACCAGATGCTTCCCCCGTCTCCTGCACGCCCGTGATGTTCGCCCCTTCGCCGGCGTCGACCGGCACCTTTCCACTTCCCTCACATGCCGCCTCCTCCTGGCCCGTTTCCGTCGTTGCCTCCACGCCGACCTCATCCTTCTCCTTCCCCCCATCTGCCGACCTCGTAGCATTACCCGCATCGCCATCCTTCTCTTCCTCGTTCCTTTTATCCGCTGACCCCACCGCCTCTTCCGCCACTCCCACCTCAACCGTACCGTCTACGTACTCCACCTCGTACTCCACCTCTTCTTCCACCCCTCCTCATCCTTCCCGTCCTCCTCCTCCTCACCCTTCCCTTCCTCCTCCTCCTCATCCTTCTCGTCCTTCTCCTCCTCCTCGTCCTCCTCGTCCTCCTCGTCCTGCTTCACCGCCTCGTCCTCCTCCTCCGACTCCGACTCGGACCCCGACCCCGACTCCGACGACCCCGACTCCTCTTCCTTCCATTCTGCACCTGCCGCAGCGTCGCCTCCTCCTCCACCGTTTCCTCCTTCCGCGGACACCCTCGCGGTCCCCTGATGTTGGGCGGCAACTGCTGCTTGGGGCGCCGTCTGTCTTTCCGCGTCGTCGTCATCTATCGCACTGTCGGCGGGGCCGACGGCTTGTGAAGTCGGCGCCGCAGAGTGTTTTTTGGCGATGCGCTTGCAGATGTACTCCACCATGTTGTCTCGCAAAGCCCTCAGCCCCTTTGTCTTGATGTTCTCGATGCTCACCCCACTACGGCCCTTCTTGCCCGTCAGCATGTCAATCTGCTTGGCCACCCACCCGAACGACGTCGCGGCAAGCATGTCGGTACCGACATGCCCGTCCGACACTATGTCCGGCACTTTCTGCATACAACACCGGCAAGCGCAGCGGAGCATACAGAAACGTGCACCCCCCTTAATGCTTAAACGTGGAACTCACATCGCGGATGGGGTGGTCGCAGTCGGCAAGCCTTTCCTCCACCACTGCTTGTGATGGCGGCGCCCCGTCCCACTTCCTACCGGGACGCCCCAGCTCGGCCAGGACAGCCGTGCGGAATAACCTGGAGCATCATGGTAAAAGGAGGCGGTCAGCATGTGATACCCTGTGACGGCGACTAGCAAGCGGGACATCGACGACTATTCACAACTTACTTCAGCACGCGGACGACCTCGTCGCGGTGGACCAGTTTACCGGTCTGCGGGTCGATGTGCCGGATCGAGGTCCTGCACACCTGTCCCTCAGCCTTCAGCAGATCTCCTGGGTAGAGGATGGCTATGACGCTGCAGTGTGATCCTAAGCGGACCGCCTCTGCACATGCAATACACGACGGCGTCGATCACAACATTAGGCGATGATGCGACCGACCAAACAAAACGATAACTGGACAACGGGGAAACAGCTCACGTCGTTCTCAACGGGATAGCGGCGATGTCGGCGTCGAAAACCATAGCAAAGCAAGAATGGTCGGCGGCCTTCATGGCCGATCGAAGCGGGCCGACTCCGATTACCCACAACCGCTGGTCGTTCAGCCCAATGCGAAACCAAGCGTACCTGATCGCACGATTGGGCATGAGGGATGATATAAGGGTGGGTGAGCGAACGCTACCAGGTCGACGTCTACCGAACGTCAAACGCCGACTGTACGTGGTCGACGCTTGCTAGGCCGACCGACGTCCCTGGACGGGGTCTATGCCTAATACCGCGTACGTCGACGTCAATCTGATAACAACCGGCGACAATGCGACCCCCAACGGCGCCGACATCTACCCTATGCGCCCATCTAGTGTTAGTCGGCGCCGACATCTACCCTATTCGCCCACCGCGACTTCTCGAGTCCCACCTGATGCTGAATCCCAAGCATCTCTCGTTGAACTCTTTCTTGTGGTCGCGAAGGACGGCGAAGTCGTCCCACTCGAAAGTGAAGCTGAGACCGCAACCCTTTCGGTAACGAAGAGGAAAGTCAGCCGAAGTCGGCGCCGACTTATCGGCGTCGGGGCTCGGCTCCATATCGACTAAGGGAAGACGCGGACGGCTAAGGAACGATAGCACAGATTTGGGGGGGGGCGCAGAGCTAGCAACGTCCGAAGATCAAAACGAGATGCGGAAAATGAGGAGCGAAGCCACCTTCCACAAAGAACAGGAGGTGGTGCCCCACCCCAGGCCCGTTCAGCATCGCCCAAGGGTGTGGGGCCTGGCTCGGCAGGGCTCGGAGGGCGCACGCGCAAGTGGCACAAGTGGTCCGTCTCCGCTTTGGCAGAGCGTCGACTTCGCGTCCATTGGCCCAGGTCAGCGAGGGGACGCACATTCGCATGCGCGCGGAGCTTCGCATCGGCCGGCACGTGTCGATTTCGTAGCGGATTGCGATGATATTGCGCATGCGATGCGAGTGGTTTTAATTTCGCATCGGTCGAAATTTCGCATGCACACGATGCAAGCCCACGGGCGAACACGTGGCGGCACCGCAGCGGGTCGCGAAACTGTCGAGTGTCCTGAGGGGGGCCCCGAATTTTCGCCAGGCCCTCGCCTGCCCGTCCGGGCAGGCCGCGATGGGTTACTAGGACCTCGCGGGCAGGTGGCACGGGTGGGCTGCCTTCGCGCGAGGGTTACTTTCCCTCGCGCCAGGTGTCGCCAGTTCGCCGACCCCACACGGTAACGTGGATCGCTGTTCACTTTCGGAGCGGGGCTGCGGGGCGGCGGTCGTGCGCTCGGCCCAGCCCTGGGCCAGGCTGGCGGGCCCGCACGCGCGTCAGTCGCCCGCCTCGTCAGGCCCGGCTCCGATGACCCCCCTCGACGACACTGGCAAATCCGTTCTGACGACCGAATTGCGCTGAGATGTTCGGGATGATATACATCAGCGGCCAAAAAACGCCGCCCAATTTCGAGGTATAAATAGGACAAGGGCCCCCCTCCGGATTGACGAGCTCCTGACGACCTCCGAGCGGCAAACTGGGCCGAACTGGCGTCCCAGGGGCCTCGGGAGCCCTCGGGATTGTCGACATTCTGACGACCTCGGGTTTCGCTGGGAGAAACCTGAGAAGTAAATCTCAGCGGACAAAATCGCCACGTCGGGCCGCGACTGCCGCCACGCGGCCCAATAGGGAGGAGCCAGACCGACCCCAACGTGTTCAGGGCTGCCACGACGTGGGCGTCGTGGCCACGCGTCGCTCCAACTGAGGTTTTTATGCGCGGGAAGTTGACAATCCCACCAAAAGTGTCGGTGCGCGATCCACGCGGCGCAAATCGGACCGTCCAAAATGTAACTCTCCTGTGGCATCGCACCTTGCAAGCGATGTCGATGTCGACCAAGTCATCCAACGGCCCACAACCAAGCCATGCGGCACATTCCCAACACTGTCCAGGTTCAATGAACCTAACTACACAACCAAGTGCGCCGAGTGGAAGTCGGCGCCGATCACGAGGCGCCACGCTGGGCCTCACAGCCGCAACAGGTCGCCCTAGAGCCCAACAGCCGCAACCCATCCCACCCCCTGCCGACTCAGTAGTCGCCGGCATCAAAGCGCAACTGGAACGTCTCGAGGTCGAAGTTGAGTTAGACGCGCTTGAGCGAGAATTCGAAGAAGACCGCCACGCAACTCTTCGGGCGTACACTGCACCCGTGACTCAGTACCGTCTCTAATTTACCAACCTCCGCATCGCACACGGACGAAGATAGAGCAACATACGTGCTGCCACATGGCCGACGTCGACATGTCCGACGCTAGTCCCCCCACCGACCACAATCCTACAACTACCGATGAAGGATCTTAGACGCTCCCGTTACTCTACGATCTTGACGCGCTGACGGAGATTCCGGAAGGGGAGTTCACCAAGGACATTCCCCCACCGCCGATCGGGGAGTTCAACAAGAAATCAAAATCTGACTCCGACACAAAATGGACAACCAGGAACTTCGTCGGCACCGGCCGGCTCTGGAAACCAGGTTGATGACGAGGAGGAGGAGGAGGAGGAGGAGGAGGAGGAGGAGGAGGAGGAGGAGGAGGAGGAGGAGGAGGAGGAGGAGGAGGAAAGCGATGACGAAAACGACGACCGTCCACCGCGTAGCACTAATCCGCGCACATTGGAAGAACGACTCAGGCGGGAACTTGAATACATAGATACACTGCTCGAACAGGACGAGGATGAGGACCAGGAGAACATGTCGGTGCCGCGCGAACAGTGGAGGGCGGCAGACTTCGTCGAGGAAGACATGGTGTACGCGTGCATCGACGTGTTCGTCATGGACGCCCTACGCCACCTGCGAACCTTGGAGAAGAACAGCACGCTGAGGCAGTACACCTCCTGGATATACCACTACAAGAGGTGGGCGGCGAAGATGTTGAGGCAAATACGCAACAAACTTCCCCAGGAGCACAGGCTTAAGCACGTCGACGAGATAGGCCACTACATCCGGGACAACAAGAAGAAGAATTGGGACCAGGAGGCCGATGTCCCCCGGGCGTACGTGTGGCTGCACGGCCCTAGGGTCACCAAGACCCGGCTTCGCGCATACGTGAAGTACATGGTGCGTGAGTGTAAGCTCGATGCCGACTCCATCGAGGAGGGGAACAACGCCGTGCGAACCCAGCCTGTGCAATCTACAATGGTGCACACGCTCCTCGGGCGCATAAAGGCATGCCAGATGGCGGCGAGAGTGGAGGCGACGCTCTACCGGGAGACGGAGCTGAGCATCATGCGGGAGATATCGGTGGTCAGGTCGGAGGTGCGGTTCATGATCCGCACCAAGAACGAGCGGGACATCAAGTAAGTTGAGGTTCAATCTATGTCCTCCACACTCTGAAGTCGACGCCGCCCTGAATAACCCTTACCCTTGGCTTTGTGGGCAGGAATTGCGCCGATCGACGTCACGGAACCATCGGCGAACCATCGCCGTCCTCTTCTGGCCCTGCTTGTCGGCCTCTCTCCGTTGCGCCTGATCGGCGTCATTGGCCGACGGCGACACGCCTGGACCGCGGCTCCCGTCCGCTCCCTTGCTCCGCTCCACGCTCCCCGCATCGTCTCCGCCTCCCGTCCTATTCTGGCCCCGCTTGTCGGCCTCCCTCCATTGAGCGTGATCGGCGTCATTGGCTGACGGCGACGACCCACGTCGACCAGGCGCCACAGTGCCGATCATCTCGGTCATGATCTTCATCCCAGAAGCTAGGAACGACTGTTGGGTGGCCTCCGTCACCGCCTTCAAGATGTCTGCCTTGAACGACTTCAAGAGCTCCTCCGGTAAGGCGGGCGTTGGGGCGGGCGGCGTGGGCTGAGGCGTTGGCGGCGGCTGCATGGCGAGCCTGTGAGTCACAGGGGTGGCGATGTTGACCTGCGCGGAGGCTAGGTGGTTCGAGATGTACTCCTCCAAACCCCTCTTCGCATCGCCCACCACCGTATCGACGTGTTCGCCCAAGGCGGTGACCGCCTCGGCGCGTGCATATGCCATATTTCCCTCCGGATTGTCGAAGTCCAACAACCACGCCGACGCCTGTTCCGCGAATGTCTTCATCGTCTTCCACGCTTCGTCGAAGCTGCCGGTGATGTTGCCCGTGATGGTCGTCGACATGGCCGACGTCGCGTTCCGCAGCCATTCCGCCGCAGTCTGGTCGGAGTCGGCGACCTGGTCGGCCAACTCATTCACCTTGTCGACGAGTCCACGTACCCCAACAAAAAACCTGTCCAGCCGAGCCTTCTCCTCATCGAGCAACGTCGCCAGCTGAGTGTTCTCCGCCCTCAACAACCAGTTCTCCCGTCGCAGCTCCTCGACGTCGTCTAGTTTAGGACCCTGCCAACCAGATGCTTCCTTCGTCTCCTGCACGCCCGTAATGTTCGCCCCTTCGTCGGCGTCGACCGGCACCTTCCCACTTCCCTCGCATGCCGCCTCCTCCTGGCCCGTTTCCGTCGTTGCCTCCACGCCGACCTCATCCTTCTCCTTCCCCCCATCTGCCGACCTCGTAGCATTACCCGCATCGCCATCCTTCTCTTCCTCGTTCCTTTCATCCGCCGACCCCACCGCCTCTTCCGCCGCTCCCACCTCAACCGTACCGTCTGCGTGCTCCACCTCATACTCCACCTCTTCTTCCACCCCCTCCTCATCCTTCCCGTCCTCCTCCTCCTCACCCTTCCCTTCCTCCTCCTCCTCATCCTTCCCGTCCTTCTCCTCCTCCTCGTCGTCCTCCTCGTCCTGCTTCACCGCCTCGTCCTCCTCCTCCGACTCCGACTCGGACCCCGACCCCGACTCCGACGACCCGGACTCCTCTTCCTTCCGTTCTGTACCTACCGCAGCGTCGCCTCCTCCTCCACCGTTTCCTCCTTCCACAGACACCCTCGCGGTCCCCTGATGCTGGGCGGCAACTGTTGCTTGGGGCGCCGTCTGACTTTCCGCGCCGTCGTCATCAATCGCACTGTCGGCGGGGCCGACGGCTTGTGAAGTCGGCGCCGCAGAGCGTTTTTTGGCGATGCGCTTGCAGATGTACTCCACCATGTTGTCTCGCAAAGCCCTCAGCCCCTTTGTCTTGATGTTCTCGATGCTCACCCCACTACGGCCCTTCTCGCCCGTCAGCATGTCAATCTGCTTGGCCACCCACCCGAACGACGTCGCGGCAAGCATGCCGGTACCGACATGCCCGTCCGACACTATGTCCGACACTTTCTGCATACAACACCGGCAAGCACGGAACATTATGAGCGGAGCATACAGAAACGTGCACCCCCCTTAATGCTTAAACGTGGAACTCACATCGCGGATGGGGTGGTCGCAATCGGCAAGCCTGTCCCCCACCACTGCTTGTGATGGCGGCGCCCCGTCCCACTTCCTACCGGGACGCCCCAGCTCGGCCAGGACAGCCGTGCGGAATAACCTGGAGCATCGTGGTGAAAGGAGGCGGTCAGCATGTGATACCCTGTGACGGCGACTAACAAGCGGGACATCGACGACTATTCACAACTTACTTCAGCACGCGGACGACCTCGTCGCGGTGGACCAGTTTACCAGTCTGTGGGTCGATGTGCCGGATCGAGGTCCTGCACACCTGTCCCTCAGCCTTCAGCAGATCTCCTGGGTAGAGGATGGCTATGACGCTGCAGTGTGATCCTAAGCGGACCGCCTCTGCACATGCAATACACGACGGCGTCGATCACAACATTAGACGATGATGCGACCGACCAAACAAAACGATAACTGGACAACGGGGAAACAGCTCACATCGTTCTTAACGGGATAGCGGCGATGTTGGCGTCGAAAACCGTAGCAAAGCAAGAATGGTCGGCGGCCTTCATGGCCGATCGAAGCGGGCCGACTCCGATTACCCACAACCGCTGGTCGTTCGGCCCAATGCGAAACCAAGCGTACCTGATATAAGGGCGGGTGAGCGAACGCTACCAGGTCGACGTCTACCGAACGTCAAACGCCGACTGTACGTGGTCGACGCTTGCTAGGCCGACCGACGTCCCTGGATGGGGTCTATGCCTAATACCGCGTACGCCGACGTCAGTCTGATGACAACCGGCGACAATGCGACCCCCAACGGCGCCGACATCTACCCTATGCGCCCATCTAGTGTTAGTCGGCGCCGACATCTACCGTTTTCGCCCACCGCGACTTCTCGAGTCCCACCTGATGCTGAATCCCAAGCATCTCTTGTTGAACTCTTTCTTGTGGTCGCGAAGGACGGCGAAGTCATCCCACTCGAAGGTGAAGCTGAGACCGCGACCCATTCGGTGACGAAGAGGAAAGTCAGCCGAAGTCGGCGCCGACTTATCGGCGTCGGGGCTCGGCTCCATATCGACTAAGGGAAGACGCGGACGGCTAAGGAACGATAGCACGGATTTGGGGGGGGGCGCAGAGCTAGCAACGTCCGAAGATCGAAACGAGATGCGGAAAATGAGGAGCGAAGCCACCTTCCACAAAGAAAAGGAGGTGGTGCCCCACCCCAGGCCCGTTCAGCATCGCCCAAGGGTGTTGGGCTTGGCTCGGCAGGGCTCGGAGGGCGCACGCGCAAGTGGCACAAGTGGTCCGTCTCCGCTTTGGCAGAGCGTCGACTTCGCGTCCATTGGCCCAGGTCAGCGAGGGGACGCACATTCGCATGCGCGCGGAGCGTCGCTTCGGCCGACACGTGTCGATTTCGTAGCGGATCGCGATGATATTGCGCATGCGATGCGAGTAGTTTTAATTTCGCATCGGTCGAAATTTCGCATGCGCACGATGCGAGCCCACGGGCGAACACGTGGCGGCACCGCAGCGGGTCGCGAAACTGTCGAGTGTTCTGAAGGGGCCCCCGAAATTTCGCCAGGCCCTCGCCTGCCCGTCCGGGCAGGCCGCGATGGGTTACTAGGACCTCGCGGGCAGGTGGCACGGGTGGGCTGCCTTCACGCGAGGGTTACTTTCCCTCGCGCCAGGTGTCGCCAGTTCGCTGTTCACTTTCGGAGCGGGGCTGCTGGGCGACCGAATTGCGCTGAGATGTTCGGGCCCGACTGCCTGATTCATTTCATTCCATTTCATTTCATTTCATTTCATTTCATTTCATTTCATTTCATTTCATTTCACTGTATGAATTCTCAGTAATCCAGATTAATAATAGACCGCTCTGGGTCGTACCAAACCTCGTTGAGCCGCATTTACTTTCAGAACCCCACTTCTGCCACTTGTGCGTACACGCGACCTCCCCACCTGCACTTTATCTGAATGCGTGCTTCGCGCCACACCACGTTGATCATGCAGACGCCGGCAGCAGTCAGCCAGCAGCAGTTGAGCAGACGAGGCGGGCGGCATGGGGCGGCCGAAGCAGAAGAAGGCGCAGCTGAAGCGCGCCACGCGGAAGCCCAGGTGCGGCAGCGCGGAGCCCATCGCGCGCGTGGGTTGCACGGACTCACCTCGTGTGCCGCGGCAGTAGGGCAGTAGCGGCAGTAGCGTCAGTAGCGGCATTAGCGGTCGTAGCTTACCCTGAAATCTCAGAACTTTGACTTTAGTGGACCGTTGGTGTAGATCCTGCTGATCGTGCGATGCGGGAATGCCCTTGTTGTTCGTTCAGCCCTGACTGCAAGATTTCCAGAATCAACGGCTCGCATCCCTCTCGCCTCCTCGTCGCTCGCGCGTCCTCTAGGGTCCCTTTCCATCTCCCCGCTCCCCCCTCCCTCACCTCCTCTTCTCTCCCTCCTTCCACCCTCTTTCCCCCAACCCCCAACCCCCGATTCCCGTTCCCGTTCCCCGCGCATCTCCTTTCCCCACCCTCACGGCAGGCGCGCGGCTTACGAAGGCAATCCGCCGCTGCTACTGGGCGGGGAAGACGAGCGCGCGGTGGGGGATGACGGCGGCGGCAGCAACGCGCTCGTCATTGCGTCCGCTGCGTCGTGCGCACGCGGCGGCAGCCGCCCCGACGAGCTCGGCGAGGTGCGTTCGCCGGGCGGAACAACACGCTGACAGACGCGCTGACAGGTGCGCAGACGTCCCTCCGCGCGCAGTGGCTTTGACGGGACGGGGTTCAGAGTCGGAGGGTTTTGCAGGCGGATGATTATAAGAGGGCGGAAGGTCTTAGGCGGACGGATTATCTAAGCACGCGGAGAGGTTTATCAGGCGGTTGGTGTTAGGCGGACAGCCAGGTTGAGGCAGGAGGTATAGCAGGCGGAGGGACTTAGCAGGAGGAAGCTCAGAATTTACCAGACGGAGGGTTTTAGCAGGAGGGTTGGCATGCGTGTTTCAGGGTCTTAGTCGAAGGGTTTCAACTGCCATGAAGAGGGTTAGGCAGGGGGGTTCAGGGTTTTAACAGACAAAGCGGGTGAAGTGCACGTCGATTTGTGAGCCCCGTGAATTTTTTGAGTCGAAGTGATCGTCATCTTCTTACAGAAGACCGGCAACGTTGCAACTGGAGCGGATGCATTCGTTCGTTCGTGCCTTTTGAGACTCTAGAGAGTCAGTCAGTTCAGAGAATTCCAGTTTGAGGATTGTACAGAGCATCACACTCCTCCAGCCTGGTTCCATGGCCTGACCTTGCCTTTCACTGCATTGCTGTCGCCGCCCTGATCTTCTCCCGCAGCGAATGGCAGGGACGGGAGCTGAGCTGGTGTCCGGCACGGATGTGGTGGCTGACGTGGTAGCTGACGTGGCACTGGACAACGATGAGCTGGAGCTGGTGGACGACCGCAAGAAGCGGCGCAACAGCAAGCGCGTGCAGCGCAAGCTGCGTCGCATCCAGGTGAGCAAGGCAGGGGAAACGAGAAAAATTGGGGGGAGAGAGGTGAGGAGATGCAGGGATACCCAGTTGACCCCCCCTCCCTCATCCTCATTCCCCCCCGTCCCTCACCCTCGTTCTCTCCCTGTTTCACCGTCGTTCCCCCAATCCCCAACCTTACTACTTGGGTGCGTGGCAGGAGGAGAAGGAGAAGAAGATAAAGCGCAAGCAAGCCATCCAACTGCTGCAGTGAGCTCCTTTTCCCACCCCAACCCACCCCCTTCCCCCACGTTCCCCCTCTCCCCCCTTCCCTTTCGATCTTCTCCTGTTCGCCCTTTCCCCCTTCTCACCCCCATGCGAATGTACCCGGAGGGGTCACATCACATCACACAGTCACCATGCTGCCTCTCGTGACTCCACTTCACCCCCTTCTTCCCTTGCCCCCATGTTGCCTCCTCGTGCCACCTTGCTTGTCCATGCCACTCCGATGCCACCCCCCTCCCTCCCACCCCCCATGCTACCGACCATTCCACCCCTTGTGCCCCTGGTGCCCCTTGTGCCCCTGGTGCCCCTGGTGCCCCTGGTGCCCCTTGTGCCCCTTGTGCCCCTTGTGCCCCCTATGGCCCCTTTCCCATGTCGCCCCTGTTCTCCCCCCAGGCAGCATGAGGCATCGTCCACCGCACTGCACCTCATGGCACCCAGCAGCACGCTGGGACAGGTGGGTGCAGGGAAGGCAAAGGCAAGGGGAGGGTGGGCCAAGGGAAGGGGAGGGTGGGCCAAGGGAAGGGGAGGGTGGGCCAAGGGAAGGGGAGGGTGGGCCAAGGGAAGGGGAGGGTGGGCCAAGGGAAGGGAAGGGTAGGGCGGGGAGAGGCGGAGAAGAGGGGAAGGAAGGAGGGAAGTGAGGCAAGTGGGGGTCCGTGTGGGCAGCGCTGCAAGCTCGTGCGAGCATGGCAGGTGGATGGTGTGTGTGGCATGGCGTGTGTGTGGCATGGCGTGTGTGTGGCATGGCATGTGTGTGCTCTCGCCCCCACACCACACCTCTCCACTTTCCATGTTCTCCGCCTCTTCTCCGCCCCACCCAGCCCGCCCACTCTTTCCATCACCCTCCCCCTTCCTGCACACCACACCATCTCTGCCAGCCTCTCTCCTGCACGCTCCCCCCTACCCGCCTTTCCCCCTCTTCCCGGCCGCCCTACCCGCCTTTCCCCCTCTTCCCGGCCGCCCTACCCGCCTTTCCCCCTCTTCCCGGCCGCCCTACCCGCCTTTCCCCCTCTTCCCGGCCGCCCTACCCGCCTTTCCCCCTCTTCCTGGCCGCCCTACCCGCCTTTCCCCCTCTTGCTGGCCGCCCTACCCGCCTTTCCCCCTCTTCCTGGCCGCCCTACCCGCCTTTCCCCCTCTTGCCGGCCGCCCTACCCGCCTTTCCCCCTCTTGCTGGCCGCCCTACCCGCCTTTCCCCCTCTTGCTGGCCGCCCTACCCGCCTTTCCCCCTCTTCCTGGCCGCCCTACCCGCCTTTCCCCCTCTTCCTGGCCGCCCTGCCCGCCTTTCCCCCTCTTCCCGGCCGCCCTACCCGCCTTTCCCCCTCTTCCCGGCCGCCCTACCCGCCTTTCCCCCTCTTCCCGGCCTCCCTACCCGCCTTTCCCCCTCTTCCTGGCCTCCCTACCCGCCTTTCCCCCTCTTCCTGGCCGCCCTACCCGCCTTTCCCCCTCTTCCCGGCCGCCCTACCCGCCTTTCCCCCTCTTCCCGGCCGCCCTACCCGCCTTTCCCCCTCTTCCTGGCCGCCCTACCCGCCTTTCCCCCTCTTCCTGGCCGCCCTACCCGCCTTTCCCCCTCTTCCTGGCCGCCCTACCCGCCGTTCCCCTTCTTCCTGCCCGCCCTACCCGCCGTTCCCCCTCTTCCCGGCCGCCCTACCCGCCTTTCCCCCTCTTCCCGGCCGCCCTACCCGCCTTTCCCCCTCTTCCCGGCCGCCCTACCCGCCTTTCCCCCTCTTCCCGGCCGCCCTACCCGCCTTTCCCCCTCTTCCCGGCCGCCCTACCCGCCTTTCCCCCTCTTCCTGGCCGCCCTACCCGCCTTTCCCCCTCTTCCTGGCCGCCCTACCCGCCTTTCCCCCTCTTCCCGGCCGCCCTACCCGCCTTTCCCCCTCTTCCCGGCCGCCCTACCCGCCTTTCCCCCTCTTCCCGGCCGCCCTACCCGCCTTTCCCCTCTTCCTGGCCGCCCTACCCGCCTTTCCCCCTCTTCCCGGCCGCCCTACCCGCCTTTCCCCCTCTTCCTGGCCGCCCTACCCGCCTTTCCCCCTCTTCCCGGCTGCCCTACCCGCCTTTCCCCCTCTTCCTGGCCGCCCTACCCGCCTTTCCCCCTCTTCCTGGCCGCCCTACCCGCCTTTCCCCCTCTTCCCGGCCGCCCTACCCGCCTTTCCCCCTCTTCCCGGCCTCCCTACCCGCCTTTCCCCCTCTTCCTGGCCGCCCTACCCGCCTTTCCCCCTCTTCCGGCCGCCCTACCCGCCTTTCCCCCTCTTCCCGGCCGCCCTACCCGCCTTTCCCCCTCTTCCTGGCCGCCCTACCCGCCTTTCCCCCTCTTCCTGGCCGCCCTACCCGCCTTTCCCCCTCTTCCTGGCCGCCCTACCCGCCGTTCCCCTTCTTCCTGCCCGCCCTACCCGCCGTTCCCCCTCTTCCCGGCCGCCCTACCCGCCTTTCCCCCTCTTCCCGGCCGCCCTACCCGCCTTTCCCCCTCTTCCCGGCCGCCCTACCCGCCTTTCCCCCTCTTCCCGGCCGCCCTACCCGCCTTTCCCCCTCTTCCCGGCCGCCCTACCCGCCTTTCCCCCTCTTCCCGGCCGCCCTACCCGCCTTTCCCCCTCTTCCTGGCCGCCCTACCCGCCTTTCCCCCTCTTCCTGGCCGCCCTACCCGCCTTTCCCCCTCTTCCCGGCCGCCCTACCCGCCTTTCCCCCTCTTCCCGGCCGCCCTACCCGCCTTTCCCCCTCTTCCCGGCCGCCCTACCCGCCTTTCCCCCTCTTCCTGGCCGCCCTACCCGCCTTTCCCCCTCTTCCCGGCCGCCCTACCCGCCTTTCCCCCTCTTCCTGGCCGCCCTACCCGCCTTTCCCCCTCTTCCCGGCTGCCCTACCCGCCTTTCCCCCTCTTCCTGGCCGCCCTACCCGCCTTTCCCCCTCTTCCTGGCCGCCCTACCCGCCTTTCCCCCTCTTCCCGGCCGCCCTACCCGCCTTTCCCCCTCTTCCCGGCCGCCCTACCCGCCTTTCCCCCTCTTCCCGGCCGCCCTACCCGCCTTTCCCCCTCTTCCCGGCCGCCCTACCCGCCTTTCCCCCTCTTCCCGGCCGCCCTACCCGCCTTTCCCCCTCTTCCTGGCCGCCCTACCCGCCTTTCCCCCTCTTCCCGGCCGCCCTACCCGCCTTTCCCCCTCTTCCTGGCCGCCCTAACCGCCTTTCCCCCTCTTCCCGGCTGCCCTACCCGCCTTTCCCCCTCTTCCTGGCCGCCCTACCCGCCTTTCCCCCTCTTCCTGGCCGCCCTACCCGCCTTTCCCCCTCTTCCCGGCCGCCCTACCCGCCTTTCCCCCTCTTCCCGGCCGCCCTACCCGCCTTTCCCCCTCTTCCCGGCCGCCCTACCCGCCTTTCCCCCTCTTCCTGGCCGCCCTACCCGCCTTTCCCCCTCTTCCTGGCCGCCCTACCCGCCTTTCCCCCTCTTCCCGGCCGCCCTACCCGCCTTTCCCCCTCTTCCTGGCCGCCCTACCCGCCTTTCCCCCTCTTCCTGGCCGCCCTACCCGCCTTTCCCCCTCTTCCCGGCCGCCCTACCCGCCTTTCCCCCTCTTCCCGGCCGCCCTACCCGCCTTTCCCCCTCTTCCCGGCCGCCCTACCCGCCTTTCCCCCTCTTCCCGGCCGCCCTACCCGCCTTTCCCCCTCTTCCCGGCCGCCCTACCCGCCTTTCCCCCTCTTACCGGCCGCCCTACCCGCCTTTCCCCCTCTTCCCGGCCGCCCTACCCGCCTTTCCCCCTCTTCCCGGCTGCCCTACCCGCCTTTCCCCCTCTTCCTGGCCGCCCTACCCGCCTTTCCCCTTCTTCCTGCCCGCCCTACCCGCCTCTGGTCACCTCCCTTTTTCCGCTGCTGCCAGACTCCCTCTGCCGCCCACCAGAATGGCAGCAGCACGCACAAGGTGCGGCATGCTCTAGGGTTTGTGCAAGCGGGTTTGTCACACCCTGCACCTACCCCTCCCCGCTTCACGAACCCGTCTACTACCCACCAGGGTGGCAGCAGCAAGCAGAAGGTGCAGTATGCCAAGGCTTTCATGAAAGTATGGGCTGACCCCTCCCACTGGTGGGTTCTGGGAATTCTTAAAAACACCCTTCCAATTTCCCCTCTCCCCCCCACCGCCACCCTCCCAGGGTGGCAGCAGCAATCAGATTGTGCAGCGTGCCAAGGCGTTTGTAGAAGCAGGGCTGATCCCTCCTCTACTCCCCTCCTCCCTCCTCCCTCGTTCCACCTCTTTCCGCCCTGGCCGCCTCCCCTACACTCCCTTACCCCCTCCCAGGGTGGCAGCAGCAAGCAGAAGGTGCAGCGCGCCAAGGCGTTTGTAGAAGCAGGGCTGACCCCCCCTGCTGCCCTGCAGGCTCTGCTGCTGCGGGAGAGACGGGCAGGAGGGCGAGGGGCGGGGAGTGACGAGGGGAGTGATGATGATGATGAGGAGAGTGAGGATGAGAGGGTTGAAGGGTTGTTGGCGTGGAAGGATGAGAGGGAGAGGGCGGGGAGTTGGGGAGGTGAGGGGGACGAAAGGGGGGTGGGTGAGAAGAGAGAAGGAGCAGGGGTGGGAGGAGAGGAAGGGATGGGAGGGGCAGGCGAGGGAGGAAAGAGTGTGGAGGTGGAGGTGGAGATGAAGGAGACGGCTACAGAGGGCACGGGAGATGGGGAGGATGCGTGCAAAGTAAGGGAGACGGGAGGGAAGAGGGATGCTATCAGGGAGAGCAGTGGGATGGAGGGAGATGGAGAGGAGGAAAGCAGAGAGGAGGGAGAGGTTAGTGATAGCGATGACGGGGAGGAGGGAGAGGACGAGGGGAAGGAACACGGTGAAGAGTTGGGGGACGAGGGAATGGTGGAGAGGCAGGAGTTGGTGGGCGGACGAGAAGGGCAGAGAATGGAGGAGGACGAAGCTGCCAGGAGGGAAGAGAATGCCAAGGATGACGTCATCAGGGCAGAGGGAGGGGAGCAGCTGCAGGCAGCAGAGAGCAACAGAGCAGCCGTGGAGGCAGAGCAGGGAAAGCAGCAAGGAAAGAACATGGAAGGGAAGGCGGAGCAGGGAGGGGAGGGTGGTGGGAAGGCGAAACAGGGAGCGCAGGCGGAGCAGAGGGGGGGGAAGCTGTGGGTGCGGGTGCAGCGGCGGGAGGAGATAGAGGCGCAGCGGGCGGGGCTGCCGGTGGTGGCGATGGAGGGCGAGGTGATGGAGGCGGTGGGGAGCAGCAATGCCGTGCTGGTGTGCGGCGAGACAGGGTCAGGGAAGACGACACAAGTGCCACAGGTGTGTGGGGTGTGGGGTGTGGGGTGTGGGGTGTGGGGTGTGGGGTGTGGGGGGTGGGTGCGGGGGAGGGGAGGTGCGTGGTGCAGTCAGGGAGGGGGCGGGCGAGGCAAGGGGCAGGAAGGGCGGGGAGTCAAGGTGTGGATGGGTTAGGTGCTACCGGTGGTGGCGATGGAGGGCGAGGTGATGGAGGCGGTGGGGAGCAGCCATGCCGTGCTGGTGTGCGGCGAGACAGGGTCGGGGAAGACAACACGAGTGCCACAGGTGCGTGGGGGTGAGGCGGGTAGGTGGGTGGGGGGTGGGAGGGGAGTGTGTGGGGGAAGGCAGGGCCAGGGGGCAGGCGAGGCAATGGGCAGGAGGTGGGGAGGAGGGAGGGTGTGGGTCGTGGGGGGGAGGCAGGGTGTGGGTGGTGCAGGCGCAGCAAGCGGGGCTGCCAGTGGTGGCGATGGAGGCGGTGGGGAGCAGCAACTCCGTGCTCGTATGTGGCGAGACGGGGTCGGGGAAAACCACTCAAGTGCCACAGGTGCGGTGTGGTGGGTGGGTGAGGTGCGTGCGGGTAAGGAGGGTGGGTTCGGGTGGGGGGGGAGGTGCGTGGGGCGGGGAAGTGTACATGGGGGGGCGGGCCTGCTGTGCTTGTGTGCTTGTGTGCTTGTGTGCGGTGAGACGGGGCCGGGCAGGAAGACCTCCCAAGTGCTGCAGGTGCGTGCTGTGGGGGATTGGTGAGTACGGCAGGTCCCCTCTTTCTGTGAGTAGGGCAGGCAGGGCTGGTCGTTTGGATGAGTTGGGCTTGTTGACTTTTGAGTCGACTCAAAAGTCAACTCGATTCAGTATTTGAGGGGCTGGTGGTTTGGACGACGAAAGGGCCGTGTCGGAGGGCCAGTCAGAGCTGATGCCTTTTCATCTACCTTTCTCCTCCCTCCTCCCTTCGCCCTCCCTTCGCCCTCCCTCCTCCCTCCCCCCTCCCTCCCCCCTCCCTCCTTCCTCCCTCCCCCTCTCCCTTCCCCAGTTTCTCTACGAGGCGGGGAACGGCTCGTCCCTCCCAGGGGATGCACCTGGCATGATTGCCGTCACTCAACCAAGGAGAGTGGCAGTGATGGCCACGGCCAAGCATGAGTTTTGATATGCCTGTCCCTCTCCTTCCTCTCTTCCCCTCCCTCCCTCTTCCCTCCCGTTCCCTCCCCCTCCATTCCCCTCTTTCTCTCCTCTCCCACCCCCCCCTCTCTCTCTGTGTTCTACCCCAGTTTCTCTACGAGGCGGGGTACGGCTCGTCCCTCCCAGGGGGTGTGCCCGGCATGATCGCCGTGACTCAGCCACGAAGGGTGGCAGTGCTGGCCACGGCCAAGCGCATAGCCGATGAGATGGGCGTCACAGTGGGCAAGGAGGTCGGCTACCAGGTGCGTCTATCTGACCTGAACCCATTTTTCTCCAAATTCAGTGTTGCTCACATCCCCCCTAGCCGTGCTAGTCACTCTTTCTTGCTCGTCAATGTTGTTTTCATTGCCTTGCTCCTCACGTTTCCCCTTCCCTTGCTCCTCACGTTTCCCCTTCCCTTGCTCCTCACGTTTCCCCTTCCCTTGCTCCTCACGTTTCCCCTTCCCTTGCTGTAATTACATCCATTCTTAACAACTAACCAGTGGCTGTGGTGGTGCGTGTTGTTTGGGGGCTTGTTGGGGGTTTGTAGGTGCGGTACGACCGCCACGTGGCGGGCGGCACGGCCATTAAGATCATGACAGATGGCATCCTGCTACGGGAGGTGCAGGCAGACCTGCTGCTGCGGCAGTACAGCGCGGTGATTCTAGACGAGGCGCATGAGAGGAGCGTCAACACCGACATCCTTGTTGGGCTGCTCTCCCGCATCGTGCCCCTCCGCCAGGCATGTTGGGAGGGGGGGGGGAAAGAGGGGAGAAGGGAAGTGGGAGGGGGGAGGGGAAGGGGAAGGACGAGGAAGAGTGGGAGGGAGGAGAGGCGAGACGGGTGGGTGGACGATTTTAGAGCCTGCGGCGAAGCAATGGTGCTCTTGTCTTAATGCATGACATAAGGTAGAGATGTAATCCTAAACGGGGCGCATGAGAGGAGTGCTAATACCGACATCCTCGTTGGGCTGCTCTCCAGCATCGTGTCGCTCCGCCATGCATATTGAGGAAAGGGGGGTGGGGGGGGGGGGTGGGGAGAGTAATAAAGCCCAGTCTAATTCTCCTCTGCCGCCCCGCATCGTGCCCATCCACCAGGCATGTGTGGGGGTCGAAGAGGGGGGCACAGGGGAGAGGGAAAGGAGCAGGTGGGCAGGATGAGGCATGTCGTTTTGGTTCCTTGGCAAGTGGATAGAGGGAGGTTGGGCGGGGGGGAGGGAGCAAACAGGTTGAGCCACAGGCGTGGAATACAACACATTCACTAAGGAATTGAAGCTTGATGAAGCGGTGTGCCCTTGGAGAAGCGCTGCTGGCTTGCGAACTGTGCCTTGTAATGCTTAAGATCCGTCACTTTGAGAGCTTACGACGAACTCATTCTCAACTATACACAAATCAGCTCGATTGGATAGCGCGCCTTAGACTTAGCTAGCATCTCCAATTTGAATCGTTTAAAAAGATGGTATAGAGAATGCAAACCACTTAAAAACGTTCAGCAGTTGCATGACTAAAATGGTGAAAGAAGTACAAGCATTAAGGCATAGAAAGTTGGAGTTAGAGACTCCAAGAGAACTATGATAAAAAAAACGTTCTCCAAGAGTTAGGAAAAAATGGTAAGAACCTTCGTAATGGCAAGGATGCAACCCTCCTCATGAGGTCCTTGAGGTGATATATGCAAAATTTAATCTAACTGGATTTTGTCCAAGTGCTGCAACATGTGCAGCTCATGTTAGAAACTTCTAGCCATCCCAATTCAAAAAAAAAAAAAGGTGAAGTGCTAGCGGAAGGCACTCTTGATCCACATGATATTATATGTTTGTCGGATACCAATTTTGCACAGTTGAATACTTAATTTGTACTCTTAACCACTCAACCAAAGATCATTTTGTAGTCATGTCTCAACAAAATGATATAATAATAATATAATATCCCAAAATGATATATAATTCTCAAATCCTATAGTCATGTCTCAGAATGAAGAATGGATGATGCATTGATGTTGGTTGGGGTACATATAGCTAACCCTAAGTTTTGTACCCCCTAAGACAAACCTCACTATAGGCTACAACATTTGACACACCCCCATAGCCTAAGTGAGGGGTGTCTAGCAGAACCAAACGAGTACGGTCACAAGACCAGTCCAAGAAACAAAGCTCAGGGTGGATCACAACGTCACCACACAGTCTGAGCACAAACAACAGTGGCCACAAGGCCAGTCCAAGAAGTAACAGAGATATATAGAAAGCAAAGTAAACAGTACACTCAAGTCTAAGCAACACGAGAACCAGTGTCAACAAGGCCTAACTGCACACAGCACCTCTAGTGGTCACAAGGCGGAAGCGCCTTGGTGAAGATGTCTGCAGTGTTGGCCTCTGACTCCACAAACTCAAAGCGAGCCTGTCCACGCCTCTGCAACTCTCGAAGAAGAAAGTACCTGACGTGAATGTGCTTCACTCTGCTCTCCAGTCGTGGCTCTCGACAAAGGAGAATAGACGCCTTGTTGTCAGTGAACAAGGTCGGTGCAGAGCTCGGCCGCTCACCAAGGTCGGTGAGCAAGAAGGTCAACCAACGCAGCTCCTGTGCCGCCATGGCACCAGCGTAGATCTCAGCCTCAGCTGTAGAGGTCGAGACCGAAGAGGAGCGCGTGGACCGCCAGGAAACAGCTCCAGAACCCAGGCTGAAACAGTACCCCTGAGTAGACCTGTGAGTCTCAGCGTCGTCAGCGTAAGAGGAGTCACAGTGACCAGTAAGTACGACAGACTGCTGTCCTCCAAGAACTAGCCCCACGCCTGATGTCGTCGCTAGGTACTTCGCCACCCTCACAGCTGCTGTCCAGTGAACAGGACGGTGTCTCCCTGGCGCAACAAAGCGCGCAAGAACGCTGAGAGGGAAGGCGAGGTCCGGGCGAGTACAAGTCATCAGGTACATGAGGCAACCCACAAGCTCTGCGTAGGGACCACTAGGCTCGAACGGCTCGTCAGGAAAGGGTCCAGTGAGTCTGTGGTCAACAGCAAGAGGTGTGCGCTGTACTGTGGAGTGCTGAAGCCCGAACCGCTGAAGGACCTGCTGCACCATGTGCGACTGTGAAAGTGTGATGGTGCGAGCAGCTCTGTCCCTGGTGATCTGCAGGCCAAGGTAGTGGCGCAGCTCACCAGTGCAGGTGTGTCTCTTCTGCAGTTCGGACTTCACGTGTGCCAAAGCAACCCTGTCAGGGGTGGCGAAAACAAGGTCGTCAACGTAGACCAGAACAAAGAAAGGTGTGGTGCCACGACGAACGAACAGCGACGGGTCAGCAGAAGACGGCTGGAACCCAAGGTCAGACAGGGTAGAACGCAGGGTGTCGTGCCACTCACGAGGAGCCTGACGAAGACCGTAAACCGGTCGCCTCAGCCTCCACTGGGTCCCAGGAGGGAAAGAGCCAGTGAAGGCAGAGGGACGACGCAACCAGACCTCCTCGTGAAGACTGCCCTGAAGGAAAGCAGTAGAGAAGTCGAGAGAGTGTAACTCGTAGTCTCTCTGTGCTGCTACGTGTAGTAACACCCGAAGAGTGGTCATCTTCGGGGTGGGCGCGAAGGTCTGAAAGAAGTCAACTCCCTCGCGCTGACTGAAACCTCTAGCCACGTAGCGCGCCTTGAAGACCGGAGGAGATCCCGGTGGCCGCTTCACCCTGTAGATCCACATGCCGTCGACTACGTTCGCCCCCGGAGGGGGAACCTCATCGACGTAGGTGCCTGTGGATCTGTAGGAGGCCATCTCTGCGTCCATGGCAGCTCTCCACTGAGAGGCCCAAGGCCCTGACACTGCCTCAGCGTAAGTGCGAGGAGTCGGAATGTCAAGGGCGTCGGGGTCACCCTCAGGGGCGAGGAGCATGGCACAGAGATGAGGGGAAGCGGCCGCCAGGAACTCTAGCTCAAACTGCCTGTCCTCTAGGGCGTCACTGCCAAGGGCAGACACACCCCCGACGGCCAGAGGACTGGAAGGAGGAGCAGCCACAAGAGCGGTGGCGAAGTCAAGGCGGCGGGTAGAGGCAAACTCAGTGACTGCGGCAGTAAGAGCGGACACAGAGGACACAGAGGCACGAGGGTGGGTAACAAGAGAGGCGAGAACACGAGAGAGAACAGGACGGTACGTGCGGTAGTAGTCAGTGACAGGAGAAGGAAGCGACACAGTGAGGGCCGACTCAGGAGGAGACGGAAGCACAGACGGAGACGGACGAGGTGGACGAGAACAAAGGAAGGCTGTACGAAGGTCAGTGAAGGGAACAGGAGACGAGGGACGAGCACGAGGGGAGCGACGAGAGGCCCAAGTCTGAGAAGGAGGAGGAGACAACGAAGACTGAGGACGAGGGAAAACAGCGGGAGAGGGGTCAGGAGGAGGAAGCGGAGGACCAGAGACGGGAGGAGAGGGGGAGGAGGAAGGAGAGGGAGACGGGAGACCAAGGGTCCGAAGACCCGAGACAGGAGGAGGAGACGGCAGCAGCTGCTGCTGCTGCTGCTGCGGCTGCTGCGGCTGCTGCTGCTCCAGCGGCTGCTGCCTCTGCTGCTGCTCCTGCTGCTGCTCCTGCTGCTGTCGCTCCTGCTCCTCGAGCCGCTGCAACTCTCTCTCCTCTCTCTCCAACTCCAGCTGCTCCTCACGAGCACGGCGAACACGAGCCTGGAACCTGGTCGGGTAGGGGTGGGGGGAAGGAGTAGTGTCCGGGGCAGCCCCAGAGTCGACCTCCGAAGCACCAAGCACACCACCCCCAGAGGCAGCACCAACACCAGCTCCAGACCCAGGCTCTCCAGAAACCGAAGGGACACCCTCACCCCCAGACGCAGCACCCCCAGACTCCGCACCAGCACCCCCAGACTCCGCACGACCAGTACCAGCCCCCGGAAGACAAGAGTCCTCTGCAACCCGCGGCTCAGCTCCAACTCCAGCACCCCCAGAACCAGAGACCTGTACAGGGACAGTCGCAGGACCAACCTCTCGAGAGGGAGCACCTGCAGGAGGCGGCGAGGAAGACTGTGGGGAGGGAGGCTGTACAGGGGGGGCTACCGAAGGGGGAGGGCTAGCCTGAGACACACCAGACGGGGCTGGACCAGGGGGGGGAGGCTGTACCGGGGGAGCAGGCGGGGGAGCGGCGGTCAGGAAGAGAGGGGGGGGAGGGACCGGGAGACCTCGACTGGGGTACCTGACGTAGTAGGGGGTGGACTCCTCGAAACGGACGTCACGGGAGTCAAAGAACCGGTGAGAGGGAGGGTGGTAAAAGGTGAAGTCAGAGGAGTCCTCAGGGAAACCAAGGAAGACACAAGGAACGGCGCGAGGCGAGAGCTTGTCCGCGGAGGTGTCGCGGACAAGAGCCAAGCACCCCCAGACACGAAACCTCGACGCGACACCAGGGGACCCTGTCCAAAGACTGGTCGGTGAAGCCTCCGGCCGAGAGACGCGTGGCCAGAGGTTCAGCTGGTGCGCGGCGTACCTGACCGCGTATGGCCACAGGAAATGGGGGGCACGGGCGTGAGTCAAGGAGGTGCGGGCAATCTCCATGACCAGGCCTATGCGACGCTCAGCAACCCCATTCTGCTGTGGGGACTCCGGAAGCGTCCAGGACTGACGAATGCCCTGTTCGCGACAGAATCTAGCGAGAATGCCGGAGCGAAACTCGCCCCCGCGGTCGGAGTGGAGACAGCTGACACGACGACCACGAGTGTCCTGGGTGGTAAGCAACCACCTGATCAGCGTAGAAGTCACCTCAGACTTCCTCGCCAGGGGGAACACTGTGGTGTAGCGGGAGTAGTCGTCAACGACCACCAAAAAGAAACGCTCACGCTCAGGGCCAGGGCGAGGAGAGGGGCCCCAGACGTCCAAGTGCAGCGTCTCAAAAGGCTCGGTGGCCGGACGAAGGGAGGAGGAGTGAGGGGTGGCGCGCAGCCTACCCTCGACGCAAGGACCGCACGGTGGTGCAAGGGACGGCGGCAGCGACGGCAAGACACGCGGGAGACCTAAGACAAGACGCTGACGAGACATAGCGCGAAGACGAGGAGGAGAAGGGTGCCCCAGCCGGTGGTGCCACAAAACGGTGGGGTGGGCAAGCGACCGACAGGAGCACGACGCAGCGACCGGACTAGACGGAGGAACCTGACAAGACACAGCTACCTGGGGGGACGGAGCAACCTGGTGAGACGCGAGGACTCGAACGGGGGGCAAAACAGGGGCCGGGGGCAGGAGGGGCGGCTGTGGCTGCGGCTGCGGCTGCTGCTGCCGCTGCTGCTGCGGCTGCTGCTGCTGCTGCAGTCGCTGCTGAGGGCGCGGGCCAGTGTGAAGAGTGTAGAGACCGGAGCCCGGCTCAGCAGCAAAAGTGGCGAGGGGCTGGTAAGAGTCCCCGTCAACACACACCGCAGTCTCTCCAGAAGGCTCAAACCACACACCCACGTGCTGACTCACGAGGGGTCGCACGCCCACCAAGTTCCGGGAGAACGAGGGGACGTGAAACCCAGTGAGAGACCCAGAAGGAGCAGCCGGACACGGCAAGGTGGTAGTGTGACGCGCGGTGACTGGTCCCGAAGTGGGATCAGCCAGCGCCACAGAAACAGGCGCAGGAAGAGGCGTAAGGGTCGTGCTGTCACGAAAGAAGCAGTGAGAGGCTCCAGAGTCCAGCGTGAACGACAGCGAACCGTCCTCTGAGGTAGCCGCTGGACTAGAGTCTACACAAGAACCTACACTAGCAACAGGCAACTGAGCAAGGCTAGCACCTAAGCTAACAACACCAGAGTAAGCAGAGTCAGAAACACTAGAGTCAACAACAGCATACATAGCATGGGGAGTACCAATCAGATCAACTAACTGCTCAGCAGACATGCCCCACAGAGCGGAGCCGTAGCGCTGAACAAGAGGCAGCCAGTCAGGGGCAGGAGCACCAACCCCGTAGACCAAACGAACCGTGTCAGTGAGCTGAGCAAAGCACTGACCAGGGGGGTGAAACCGGCCACAAGGGTGGCCACGACGAGTGCCTGTCAGAACCTGGTAGGTGCAGGGAGTGTAAGCAGCACCGCGCTGGGTCTGACGCAGCCCCGACCCTGGAGCCAGCTGCTGCCGCTGCTGCTGCTGAGGCTGCTGGGAGGAGAGGGGCTGCTGGTGCTGCAGAAGCTGCTGCTGACGCTGAGCCTGGTACCACGCCGCTGCTCCGCCAACCGGGGCAGGAAGTACAGGAGGCGACTGACGAACTCGGGCGTCGCCACCACCAGCAGGCGCAGTGGAGTCACCAGTCACTGCACGAGGCGCCTCTCCAGGCCCTGAACCTCCACCGCCGCCAGGCGCAACGCCACCTCCACTACCTCCGCCTCCACCTCCACTACCACCACCAGAACCGCCTTTCTTGCCACTCCTACCGCGGGACCGCGACGCAGTCGTAACAGCAGCTGCAGTCGCGTCAGTAGCGGCAGTGGCAAGTGAGGCAGTAAAGGTGGGTAACTGCGGGACTGTGCACCCGTGGAAGAGTGGGGGGGGCACAGCACCAGAGGCAGCGGCTACCGAGCGAAGGTTGCTCTCGACGTCCTTGAGTGCAGACTCAAGGACCTCGACGGTGAGCTCACTAGGGTGCTTCAGCAGAAGCGCGTCGCGAACGGAGGCAAGGCGGTCAGGGAGGCTAGTGGCGATGAAATAGATAGTAATCGCCATAGGGGGAGGAAGCAGTGCAAGCTGTGCCTCAGTGCAAGCAGCGCGGTAACTAGCGTCGAGCGAGCGGAGGTGAGCGATCAAGTCAGCAGAGCGCTCAAAAGACGCCAGGTCAGGAAACAGGAACGGGAGGAACAGGCGGCCAAGAGAGACAGCAGCGGGAGTAGAGTAGCGGGCCTTAATCGCAGTGAGGTACGCAGCAGCGGTGCGAACCTGAGTGAAGTGAACCTCCTCAGACTCAGGGAGGAGGCTGCTGAGCGCGATGCAGGCCGCAGCGTCACGTGACGTCCAAGCCGTCTGGTCAGCTCGCTGAGTGGCAAAGCGGGCTCTAGCGGCGTCGTCAGGGGCAGGTCCTAAAGGCGTAGGGTCGGGGGGCGCAGGTAGGGCACCAGTAGCGTGCGCCCAGAGGGACTCGCCTGCCTGGACCTGACTCTCTAACAGACGGCGAGCACGAAGAAGCCAGACGGAAAAATCAAGAGGTCTACCGTCAGCGTCGAAACGAAGGACACGCTGAGTCGCCATAGCGAAAACGAACGCGAACGGAGAGGGAGGGGACAGCAGTAGATGAGAGGCAAATTAGGGTTCGGCGGTACTCTGGGACAGGGGAGGAGCGGACGCCACAGCGGGCGTGACAGCGGGAGGTAACAGGGGACTAAGCAGCGGAGAACGAGAACGGGCGCAGCGGCGGGCGATGGCAGCGCGTACGGCAGCAGGGGCCAGCAGCGCGCGCAGCGGGCGACGGCAGGGGGCGCAGCGGCGACGCGCGCAGCGGCGGGCGACGACGGCGGGGCCGCAGCGAGGCGCGCAGGGGGCGGGCGACGGCGGCAGGCGCGGCGGCGACGAGCGCGGTCGCGAGCGACAGCGGCGGGCGCTGCGGGACGGGCGACTCGACGGGGGGAGAGGGCAGGAGCGACGGGACAGGGGGAGGGCGACGTGACGGGGGGAAAGGGGCGGGTGCGACGGGACAGGGGGAAGGCGACGTGACGGGGGGAAAGGGGCGGGTGCGACGGGACAGGGGGAGGGCGACGTGACGGGGGGAAAGGGGCGGGTGCGACGGGACAGGGGGAAGGCGACGTGACGGGGGGAAAGGGGCGGGTGCGACGGGACAGGGGGAAGGCGACACGACGGGGGGAAAGGGGCGGGTGCGACGGGACAGGGGGAAGGCGACGTGACGGGGGGAAAGGGGCGGGTGCGACGGGACAGGGGGAAGGCGACACGACGGGGGGAAAGGGGGGGGGCGCGACGGGACAGGGGGAAGGCGACACGACGGGGGGAAGGCGCGGACGCGACGCGACGGGGGGAGCGCGACGCGACAGGGGGAAAGGGACGGGCGCGACTCGAGGGGGGGGGGAAGGCGACGCGAAGGGGGGGGGGGGCGGGCTACGCTACGAACGAGAGCGTGGCTCGGCGCTAGGCTCGGTAACAACGAGAAGGAGACGAACGAGAGCTAGGATCAGGCTCGGGTGGTACGAACGGAGAACGGCGGAACGGGATCCCACAGGATCCTAACCTAACTGATACCATGTCAGAATGAAGAATGGATGATGCATTGATGTTGGTTGGGGTACATATAGCTAACCCTAAGTTTTGTACCCCCTAAGACAAACCTCACTATAGGCTACAACATTTGACAGCAACCCTCCTCATGAGGTCCTTGAGGTGTTATATGCAAAATTCAATCTAACTGGATTTTGTCCAAGTGCTGCAACATGTGCAGCTCATGTTAGAAACTTCTAGCCATCCCAATTCAAAAAAAAAAAAAAGGTGAAGTGCTAGCGGAAGGCACTCTTGATCCACATTATATTATATGTTTGTCGGATACCAATTTTGCACAGTTGAATACTTAATTTGTACTCTTAACCACTCAACCAAAGATCATTTTGTAGTCATGTCTCAACAAACGCTTACTTCATATAATATCCCAAAATGATATATAATTCTCAAATCTTGAAAATCTTGTAACTTGAGCGATCTTGGTCGGAAAAAATACGATATTTGTATATTTGAAAACCTCTGAATTTCTACTGGATGGTCAAGCATTTAAATTTGGAGAAAAAAACACAGAGTTGATAAAATTGTCACCAAATACAGTGGTAAAGAACAATATATTTGGTTATACGCTAGAGTAGGTGTAGCAAGGTGTAGGTTGGGATTATGCAACTTTACGGAGGGGTTGTTGAGCCTCAGGGGAATGACGCGAAGTTGGTAGCATGGGGAATTAGGACATTGGGAAGAACAACAAGCGCCTCAAGGAGCA
Source organism: Closterium sp. Yama58-4 (assembly GCA_947470075.1). NCBI lineage: Eukaryota > Viridiplantae > Streptophyta > Zygnematophyceae > Desmidiales > Closteriaceae > Closterium > Closterium sp. Yama58-4. Next base: position 761,022 of record CANIUD010000679.1, on the reverse strand, counting down.
GGAAATCTGCAGCAGCCAGTGAGGCACATGGCGACTCGAGCCCAACCCAAGGACATAGAGATGGTCGTGACTCTGGGGAGGGAATAAAGTAGCCTGGCCTAGTCACTAGAACCTGTTCTCTCGTTTTGTTTGCCTATTATAGTGGATTCAATTCACCGTTCTAAGGCTACGGCAGCTAGGTGATGCGCCACTGAGGGCAGCCAGCTTGTGGGAGCAGGGATCTCTCACAAAACGAGAGAAGCTTACCGGCGAAATGGATCGCCACGATCTGCGTGTGCAGCGTACATACTCACGGCGGGAACGATCTCCGTCGCGGATGAGGCGCTCGAGGGAGCGTGGGAGATCGCCGACACGCTCGCCACGACGGGCGGCGTATCGCGCGGATCCGGTGACGCCGACGGGCGTGCGAAGGGAAGAAAGCGGGGAGGACCAGCGTGTCAGGTCAGAGCCGTGGAGGCGGCCCGTGATCAGCAACCCGTGGAACCTGGCAGGAGGCCAGCGCGGGATGGATGGAAGGCGTGATAACGCCGACGACGACGAATCCCCCACTGCGCGGGGCGGCGGAAGGCGTGATAACGCCGATGACAACGGATCTCCCACTGCGCGGGGTGGTGGAAGGCGTGATAACGCCGATGACAACGGATCTCCCACTGCGCGGCGGAAGGCGTGATAACGCGGACGACGACGAATCCCCCACTGCGCGGGGCGGCGGGAGGCGTGATAACGCCGATGACAACGGATCTCCCACTGCGCGAGGCGGCGGAAGGCGTGATAACACCGACGACAACGGATCTCCCACTGCGCGGGGCGGCGGAAGGCGTGATAACGCCGATGACAACGGATCTCCCACTGCGCGGGGCGGCGGAAAGCGTGATAACGCCGAGGACGATGAATCCCCCACTGCGCGGGGCGGCGGAAGGCGTGATAACGCCGACGACAACGGATCTCCCACTGCGCGGGGCGGCGGAAGGCGCGAGGCGGCCGACGACGACGAATCCCCCACTGCGCGGGGCGGCGGAAGGCGCGACGCGGCCGACGACGACGAATCCCCCACTGCGCGGGGCGGCGGAAGGCGTGACGCAGCCGACGAGGAGGAGTTCCCCACTGCGAGGGGCGACGGAAAGCGCGGCAGCGCCAACGATGAGGAAGATTTCCCTGTTGCACGGGAAGGAGGAGGGCAAGGTTACGAGAAAAGGGATGAAAGGGGGCGAGTCCGACGCGGAAAGGTGCGGGGGGATGACGGAGAACACGGGAATAAGGAGCACTCACTTGCAGGACGGCAGGAAGAGGGAAAGAGGGCATCAGCGGGTGTCTTCCGCTCGCCTGAGCCGAGGACAGGATATGATCGCAGACGGCGCATGGCGATGGGTGAAGGTCGGCGGGCAGAGCGGGGAATGCGGGAAGAAAGGCTTGACTACGAGGAGCGACGCCTGCAGAGCCCGCCTGAATGAGAGCGGGTGCGCAACAGAGAAAGACGAGAAGGGGGCTGGGGAAGGCGATCCCCGCACGGCTCCAGAGCAGAAGGAGGAGGCCAGCAGCGAAGGGAGCAAGAGTGGCATCGCCAGGAACGTTCACCTGTGCAGAGAGATGGACGATGGGAGGATCAGGAAAGGTGCAGGAGACACTGCGAAGACGACCAGAGGAGAGGTCCGAGTCCGAATGGCACTAGGAGGCTTAGGCAACATGGAGAGGGATCGAGTGGGGCTAGGGCAGCTCGTGAGGGACTGGAACGAGCACTGTACGGGACCAGCGCAGGAAGCAGAGGAGACAAGGGAAAGCAGCGAGGGCTGCTCTGTCAGATCGGGGAGGCTCTGGGAGTTGGGATATGGGGAGATGGGGCGCAACGGCAGCACCACGGGTGGAGGTGCCGGTGCGTTTCACAGGGAACGAGAACACAGGACCAAGCCTCAAGAACTACCTGATGCAGATTAGCAACGTGAAGTACCGGTGTGATCGAAGCGGGATGGACCCCATAGACTTTTTCCTGAGCCTGCCAAACACACTAGCAAAAACCCTATATCGCATGAAGATGGGAGAGTGGCTGAGAAGGGCCGATGAAGATGAGGAGGACCCGACGGTGCTGTTTCTGGACCGGCTGCGAAAGCAGTTTCCAGGGCACACAGCAGCACGCATCAAAGAGTTTCAAGAGTTCAAGAGGAGGGACGAGGAATCCTTACTGACGTATTACAGGAGGCTGATGAATCTAGCGGAAGACGTGGTGTGCACGGACAGCAGTATGATCATTAGTAAATTCTTGAATGGGTTGGACAAGGGACTGGCGGGGGGAACTGAGAATGCAAGTCTACGAGCTGGGAGCAGATGCGACACCTGAGGAGGTGTTTGAGCTAGCAGAGAGAGTGGAGCTAGCAGAGAGAGTGGAGCTAGCAGAGAGAGTGGAGCTGGCGCAGAGGAAGTATGAGGTGTACCTCCCAAGGCCAACAGAGAGGAAGAATCCCACTTGGGCTGCCGCAATGATACCTGAGACAGGGGGGAGGGAAGAGAGCCGACAGGAGAGGGGAGCTGAGACACGCACCTGCCACCGATGCAAGCAACCTGGGCATCTGATGAGAAACTGCAGAAATTGTGACACCTGTGGGAAGCCAGGGCACCGCCGGAAAGATTGTCCGGAGGCACCAAGCTGTGAGGTGTGTGGGAAGCGGGGGCATAAGGGGAAGGACTGCTACCAACGCACAGGAGGGCCAAGGAGGACACCAGAGGAGGAGATAGAAGGGCAGATAGGGAGATTGCAAGCACAGCTGCAGGCTGGGAGGGAAGAAAGAAAAGGAGGCAGGATTGTATGCAAGGGAAGGGGATGACGAAGCAGAGGTGATAGATGAGCCAGCGCCCGAGTAAAATTTTATGGTGTTGCGCAGCCGAGAGGAGTTGGGCCTGCGCAGCGGGGGCAGGGATGGCAGAAAGGAACACATGGTTAGGGAGAGGAGCAGGCCAAAGAAAGCACCAGAGGAGAAGAGTAGCGGGGAAGAGGAGCCAGCCAGGCACCCCAAGGAGCAGCTAGCCAGTCAAGCGACGGTGCTGGTAGCGGGAGCCGGAACAGTGGCAGTGGGAGGGGAAGTAGCAAGAACCGCGATAATAGATACGGGGGCACAAAGCGTGATGTTGGGGAGGCGGCTAGCAGAGAAGCTGGGGTTGACCGGACCGGGACAGCACATAAAACGAGGAATGCTAGTCATGACCGCAGAGGGGGGAGAGCCTAAGTGGCTACCGTGCACCAAGACTCCAGTGGAGATAGTCCTGATGCCGGGGAAGGAGGAACAGACGAGTATAAGGCTGCAGTGTGGGATCTCAGACTCAGAAGATTTTGATGTACTGCTAGGCACGGACCTGATCTGGGGAGTGGGGATGACCATCTGCACATGGAAGGAGAAAGTGAAGTTTCGGAAACAGTATTGGGAGAGGGGAAGCAAGACGGGAGAGCTGCCCGTATCATTCACGAAGCAGGAGCCGAAGAGGGCGTACACGGCTGGGCAGACAGGGACAAGGGAGAGGGGGAGAGCAGGACTCGTGGGTAAGGCAGCAACGGTCAACGCATGGCAAGAGCCCATAAAGCTGGTAGAACTGTTCGGGGGAATAGGGGCAGGGCTAGCAGCGGTGCTCAAGGCAGGAGTGGCCGTGAAGGAATGGATATACGTGGAAAATAATGAACAGGTGAGGAAGATGGCAGAGCATCACGCGAGGAAGCTGCAACAAGAGTATCCCGAGCTACTGGAAGAGGCAGTGATAGTGAAGGCAATGCGAGGAACAGTGACTGACGTAAGGAGCATCACGCGGGAGGTGGTGAGGAGCTGGGGGCATGTAGACCTGCTGGTGGCAGGATGGGAGTGTCAAGCGGTGTCAAGGGCAGGGAAAGGTAAGGGATTAGGAGATCCAAGAGGGGCACTGCTGGTGAACCTGCTGTGCATTATAGACTGGATTAGGGAAGGACAGGAAAAGGTCGTGTACCTGCTGGAGCACCTGGACCTGGAAGGGGACTACAAGGAGCCTGTCAGGAAGGTTCGGGAGCTGGTGACAAGGAAGCTGGGGAAGGGAGTGAGATGTGATGCGGCCAGGCTGGGGGCACGAGCTCATCGTGTCAGACGATATTGGCAGAATGTCGTGCCAGATGAGCAACTGCAGCAAGAGATGGATGGGATACGCAGGGACGGGAGCAGGACCGTGCGAGAGATTCTAGAGCCTGGTAGGACAGTGGCACCCGTTAGGAAGGGCAGACACGAGACACAAATCCCCGTGCAACAAGGTGGGGGTAGAACGTAGGGCATGGCCGACATTAGTAGGGTATGAGGGGGCAGCTGGGTTCAGAGAGGAAGATGGACTGCCAGGAGAAGGCATGGTGTATGACTGTGCTAGAAAGGGAATTAGCGATGGGGTATGGAGAGGAGGTAACAAAGGCAGCAGGGGTGGCGGAAAAAGAGAGGAGGAGAGCATTAGGACAGGCCATGGACGGACAAGTCATGCTGTGGTTACTGAGGCGGATGTGGAGAGGGCTGGTGCTGGAAGAGGAAAAAGGAGAAGGGGGTGTGGGGACAGGGGTGAACAAAGTGGGGGCATGGGCGTGCATGGCAGCCAAGGAAGAGCCGGTGTGGGTTGTGGGGAATGCAATGAGCGAGAAAGGAGAGGCAATGCAGGAGGTGTTGGCAAGGTACAGACACGCCTTCGCGTTCACCCTGCAGGAGCTGGGGAAGTGTTCGGTGAAACAAATGGAGCTGAAGCTGGTGACGGAAGAGCCGGTGTTTCAAAGGAAGCGGAGGATGACACGTGGAGATGAGGATATCTGCAAGGAGAAATGTAGGGAGTTGATGGAGGCAGGGCTGATACAGAGGTCGGAGTCAGAGTACGCGACACCTACTGTGGTGGCTGCCCGGAAGGACCTGCTGGGGGAAGTGCTGAGCAGACGCATGTGCGGGGACTATCGAGCACTGAACAAGGTGACAGTGCTCGATAGGTACCCAATGCCCACAGCCGAAGATATCTTTGACCGATTGGGCGCAGGAGAGATCTTTAGTACGCTGGGCTTAAGACAGGGGTTCAACCAGATCAGGATAAGGAAAGATGACGTACAAAAGACAGCGTTCCATGGTGCAGATGGACTGTACGAGTGGCTATTCATGCCATTCGGGCTGAGAAACGCGTCAGCCATCTTTCAGAGGGTGATGGATAGCGTGCTGAGGGGATTGGAGTGCGCAGCGTGTTACGTAGACGACGTGGTGATTTTCAGCAGGACCGAAGAAGAGCACGTAAGAGACGTGGAGCAGACACTGAAGGCGCTGGCAGCAGCCGGGCTGACATGCCACCCAAAGAAGTGCAGGTGGGGAGAGGCAACCGTGCAGTACCTGGGGTACGAAGTCAGGGGCGGGCAGTCAGGGATTCAACAGGCGAAGATTGAAGTGCTAAACAGGCTGCAGCAGCCAAAGGACAGGAGCGGACTAAGGGCGGTGCTAGGATTTCTGAGCTATTACCGCAGGTTCGTCCCGAATTTCAGCAAGCGGGCTGCGCCACTGAACGGGCTTCTGAAGGAGGACAGGAAATGGGAATGGGGGATGGAGCAGGAAGCAGCACTGAAGGATCTGATGGAGGCGGTGGAGACGGCGACAATTCTGCAGCTGCCCAGGGCGGACAAGCCCTTCTGCCTATACACCGACTGGAGCAGCTAGGGCATGGGGGCAATCTTGTGTCAGGAGTTGGATGGGGAGGAGAGGGTCGTGGCATATGCAAGCAGGAGCTGCAGCCCAGCGGAAGCCAAGTACAGCTCTTACCACGGGGAGGGGTTGGCAGCCGTGTGGGCTGTGAAACATTTCAGGGTATACCTGCAGGGGAGGGAGTTCACACTGATCACAGACCATCAGCCCCTGCAGTGGCTGATGACACACCAAGGGCTGACAGGGAGAAATGCACGGTGGGCTGTGACGCTACAGGAGTATGACTTTAAGATACGCCACAGGCCAGGAAAGACGCTGCAGCACGTAGACGGGCTCTCAAGGAACCCACCGGCAGCAGAGCCATCGCACATGCTGATGTTGCTGCCGAGGCAAGGAGGCAGTAGCCGGGAAGCAAGAGGGGCCAAAGGACATTTGGGAAGATCCAGTGGCCCTGCGATGGATCCAGGGAGAAACCGAAGAGGATGAGTAGGTCTCTGAAAGGGTGAGGGCACGAGGCCATCATTACAGATGGTATAAGGGGCAGCTGCAGCTACAGTCGGTGGATGGGTGGAAGCTGGTACCTGTGCCGCAGGACAGGGAGGGAGTGATTAAGGAGGTGCACAGGAAGTTGGGGCACTTTGGGCTCGAGCGCACAACGGAGCTGCTGAAGACAGGCTGGTGGTGGGAGGGAATGAGAAGGCAGGTCAGGGAGTGGGTTAGCGGATGCGAGGGTTGTCAGAGGAGTAAGGCCAGCCTGACACAGGCGAAGCAGGAGCTGCACTCACTGCCAATAAGAGGGTTAGGGTTCAGGTGGTCGCTGGATATAGTGGGTGAGCTGCCGCTGAGCAGAGGAGGCAAGCAGTATATACTACTCATGGTGGAGCACGCGAGCAAGTGGTTGGAGGTGTGTGCGTTGCCGAGCAAGGATTCCAGGCACGTGGCAAAGGCATTCAAGGGACAGGTCCTCTGCAGGTTTGGGGCACCAGGGGAAGTGCTCACAGATCAGGGGACAGAATTTAGAGGGGAATTTCAGACGCTGTTGGATGAGGCTAGGGTGACACACAGGCTGACATCGAGATATCACCCACAAAGCGATGGGTTGACTGAGCGCCTGGTGCAGACACTGAAACGGAACCTGAGGGCCTACGGAGAGAAGCGCAAGAGGGATTGGGATGAGGAGTTAGATTGGATTGCAGCGGGGTACAGGTTCGGGAAGCAGGCCTCCCTGAAAGACTACTCCCCTTATAGCATGCTGTTTGGAAAGGAGCCAATCCTGCCAGTAGGGGCGCCGAGGGTGCTGACGGATGTGGTTCAAGTCACAGGAGCGGACCAGTGGGTGGCACTAGCGGAGGCGCGAGCGCGCTACAAGCGGGAGATGCTCCCTGCAGCGCTAGAAAACCTACACACGGCGCAGTTGAGGGATGCACACAGACATGAGCAGCGGCAGCAGCAGGGTGGCAGGAAGGCCAAGCCAGCAGTGATGGAAGGACAAGAAGTGTACTTGCACAGGACAAAGAGGGATACGCTGGACGTGGGGTTAGGGACGCAGAGATGGAAGGTGAAGGAGGTGAGAGGGTCCGGAGTGCTGGTGCTGGAGAACGAAAAGGGGGAGCGGACCGTGGATCATCAAACCAATGCCGCGGCAGTGAAGGGACGGGGGCCTCAGCAAGAGGGTCCTGTGACTCGCGCGCGGGCAGCCCGAGCACGAGCACAGGAGGGGGCAGGTTGTGGCTGAGGCAAAAGCACGCCAGGGGCTGCAGGCAAGCAGGGAAGTGCAGAAAGAAGAAGGGTAGAGGTCAAGGGAGGAAGCAGACAAGGGGTAAGGTGAGGAAGAGGAGATCTCCGACAGCTGTCACCAAATACAGTGGTAATTAACAATATATTTGGTTATACGCTAGAGTTGGTGTAGCAAGGTGTAGGTTGGGATTATGCAACTTTACGGAGGGGTTGTTGAGCCTCAGGGGAATGACGCAAAGTTGGTAGCATGGGGAATTGGGACATTGGGAAGAACAACAATCGCCTCGAGGAGCAGGAAATCTGCAGCAGCCAGTGAGGCACATGGCGACTCGAGCCCAACCCAAGGCCATAGAGATGGTCGTGACTCTGGGGAGGGAATAAAGTAGTCAGGTTGGGTGACTGTAGTCACTAGAACCTGTTCTCTCGTTTTGTTTGCCTATTATAGTGGATTCAATTCACCGTTCTAAGGCTACGGCAGCTAGGTGATACGCCACTGAGGGCAGCCAGCTTGTGGGAGCAGGGATCTTTCGAAAATACAGAGTTGATAAAATCCATTCAGCCACGCATAATGACCTATGCTCATGCAAATCATGCAAACACAAATGGCACGAGCACTCGCAGGACGTTTAGGATGACATGCATTCAAAATGACGTGCATTCAACACCTTGAGCGCGGACACACACAAGTGTTGAGAGCACGTATGATATGATGAGACCACTGATAGAACGAGAGCATGAAAGGATGAAGAGGTGAAAGGACGGTCGTGGCACTCTCTCTGGTGGGCTGATGCTAGACATGAGCAAAAATTCGAACCCCTGTTCGGTTCGACTTGAAAGTGTTCGACTCGAACGTGTTCGACTGTTTTATTTGCCCAAAATTGTTCGTGACGAACACCTTGGTGTTCGTCACAACCACGTTCGACTGTTCGAGTGTTCGTGTGCAGAAAAATGCACGAACACCTAGGTGTTTGCGAACACAATGTGTTCGTCGCAAACACCTAGGTAGGGATGAGCACCGGACGAACATCGAACATGTTCGTCCGAACATCCTCGAACACACTCTGTGGGCGATCCGAACCGAACAGGTTCGCCCGAACTATTTTTAATGGAAAACCATGTTCGAGGTTCGCCCACTGTGGGCGAACCTCTTAAAGGGGCCCGAACTTGTGACATGTTCGGGCGAACCCGAACATGTTCGGGTTCGCCCAACACTGCAGGGGGGGGGGGGGGGGGGGGACCAGCTTACGTTTCAGTGGATGTGAACCCCCAGTGGGAAAATGGATGCTCATTCCTTTACCAATCTCACCCCTTGTACTCACCTATAAACCATGGAAACCTGTTTCAGAGCCGAGGAGAGGAGCACTGTCAACAAGGCATAGCGAACCCAGCAACGCACACCCTGTCACCATAGTTACAAGCAGGGCAAGGTTCTAACCGTTACAACCTGCTGGCACAACCCTAAAACATATCCTAACACCCCATTTGTGCCTACCTAATGGTAGATTTGGGAGATTTAGTATAGGAAGGTAAGTGGGATGGCGTATTGGCTAGGTCAACACTAGGAAAAGTAAATCGAGATGTGAAACAGCTCGATTTACTTTTTCCGTCACTTACGTAGCCAACCAGCGCGACCAATGTCGCGCTGGAAATTTCCCGAACATCTCAGATGTTCGGGAGAACGCGGTACATGCCCGAACATGTTCGATGTTCGGGCATGTACAAATGCGCGCGCCGCGAACGGCCGAACATGTTCGGGCCGAACCCGAACATGTTCGCGCGAACATTTTAACGGAAAAAAAAAAAACAAAATAGTTCGGTTCGCCCCCGAACATGTTCGGGCGAACCGAACACACGTTCGCGATTTTGCTCATCCCTACACCTTGGTGTTCGAGGGAAAATTCAGCGCGTCAAAGTTTGACGCGCTGGTTGGATCTAAAAGGAGAGGGCGACAATTGAGCTCAAGAATGAGCTCAATCGTCGATATAGCCTAAGGATGGCATTCGCCCCCCTACCCACTTTAACTACCACATTCCCACGGTTCAAATTCCACAGTGTGGCTGGAAACGTTAGGTATAAGGTTGGATTAGGGTAGGAGACGGTTAACAAAAGGAACTAAGGGCATTTAGGTTGAGGTTGGAGTTTAGCAAGGCAAAATTGGATATCCACCAGATCTGCGCCAAGCCTAACTATATCTCTTGTAGGGCTATAGGGAACGTGATATTGCTTCTAGTACACTCGCCCTGCCTGATTGTGACTATACTGAAAGAACCCCCCAAGGCAAACTGTTCGAGTTTGGGTCAAACTGTTCGGCCTTGCCTCAAAACTGTTCGACCCTATACTCGAATGGGGAACACTAACATTTCAGAAAACTGTTCGAGTCAAACGTGTTCGGTTCGGTTCGAATTGACCAAGTGTTCGCAAACTGTTCGAGACAAACGTGTTCGGTTCGCTCGTTGCTCATGTCTAGCTGATGCCTCCGGAGAAGCGCAGCTGACAGCAATTTCTGTGCCTGAAATAGACACACACACATGAGTGTTGAGGGCACGGATGAAAAGTTGAAAGGTCGTTCATGGCACACTCGCCTGCCAGTGGGCTAAACCCATGGGGTAGCGCTGCTGGCAGTATCCAATGTGCCTGGAGCGCGGTCACACGAGTGTGCCACACAGCAACGCCCGAGCTGCTCTCTGCCCCGCTGCCCTGGGAGGCGCGCTGCCTCCCTGCCATGGCTGCCGGGGTCGTTCCGCTAGCTCACATGCACGAAACTCATGTGTACCAAGATCACGTGTCTGCCCTCTCCAAGCTCCCTTAAAAATCATCATCACAAGTCACACGTACGTTCCCATCTCATCCCACCTCTTCCCTCTCCCCTTTCTCTCCTCCCCCTCGCCACCCGCCTCTTCTCTCTCTCCTTGCTCTCCCTCATCACCCACTTCTTCCCTCTCTCCTTCCTCTCTGCAGAAGCTATATGATGAAGCGAAGGCGGCCGGTCGTTCGTCCTCCGCCCCGCCACCCCTAAAGCTCATCATTATGAGCGCTACTCTCCGCATCTCAGATTTCACTCTCAACACGCGCCTCTTCCCAGCGGGCCCTCCCCCTGTCGTCTCCGTGCCTGCCCGCCAATTCCCCGTCACTGTTCACTTTGCCCGCCGCACCGAGCTCGTGGATTACGTCCGGGCAGCCGAGAAAAAAGTTTCAGCAATCCATCGGAAGCTACCCCTGGGGGGGTTTTGGTGTTTCTGACTGGGCAGAGGGAGGTGGAGGACCTTTGCAGGAAGCTTTGGAAGAAGTTTCCGATGAAGGTGGGAGGGCAGAGGAGGGGGGAAGATGGGGACAGAAGAAAGGGAAGGCGGGGGAGCAGCGGGGTTGGGGGCAAGGAGGGTGGAGGAAGGGGAAGTGGGGGCCGAGATGGAGTGAATTTCGGGGCAGCAGGAGGAGATAGCAAGAAAACGGGTGGGGAGGGGAAGACGAGGAAGGGGGGTACAGGGGAGGAGGTGGAGGGAGAGGGAAGAGCGGGAAGAGAGAGTGGTGAGGGTGCAGAGGGAGGAGAGGCGGATGGTGGGGGTGCGGAGCAGCAGGGCGAACACGATGCAAACCTGGATGCCATTGTGCGGCTGGAGGGCGGAGGGGGAGCAGGGAAGGATGGCAGTGGGAGGGAGGGGGAAGTGAGGGACGGGGAGGCGGGGAGAGAAGGGGAGGAGGCAGTGGGTGGCGTGAGGGATGGGGAGGAGGAGGAGGCGGAGTGGGAGGCGGTGGTGGAAGGGGGAGAGTATGAGGGCGAGGAGGGGGGAGATGACTATGAGGAGGACGAGGAGGGGGATGAGGAGGAGGAGTGGGAAACGTGGGGCTTGCTGGGAGGGGAGAAGGGCGAGGGTGGGGAGCTGCAGCAGGCAGGGTCAGTTGGGGAAGCAGCGGCAGGGGATGCAGCAGTGGCAGCTGAGGCAACAGGAGGGGGTGGGGGGGCTGGCAGTAGCGCCTCTCCCCCTGACAATGGGGAGCAGGCAGGGCCGGGCGGCATGTATGTGCTGCCGCTGTACGCCATGCTGCCTGCCGCCCAGCAGCTCAAGGTGTTTGGAGCCGTGCCTGAGGGGTGCCGCCTCGTGGTGGTCGCTACCAATGTTGCTGAGACCTCCATCACCATCCCAGGTGATTGCAACAAATCAGGTGATTGCAGCAGATCAGGTGATTGCAGCAGATCAGGTGATTGCAACAGATCAGGTGATTGCAGCAGATCAGGTGATTGCAGCAGATCAGGTGATTGCAACAGATCAGGTGATTGCAGCAGATCAGGTGATTGCAACAGACAGCCCCACCGATGGTCCTTATGGTAACTTAGAAAGGACAGGTACGTTCTAGATCTGGTGTCAACCGTTCATGCTCGTGTTCGAGGCGAACACTAGCAATGTTTGGTTCGGATTTTCAGGATTTCGAGGCGAACATGTTTGAGTTCACCTCCCCACCCACACCTCCCCCCTCTCGCAGGCATACGCTACGTGGTGGACACAGGGCGGGCCAAGGTGAAGCAGCACACAGGGGGGGCGGGCTTGGCGCGCTTCACAGTGGAGTGGATCTCGCGGGCCTCAGCGGACCAGCGCGCCGGCAGGGCAGGGCGCACGGGGCCGGGGCAGTGCTACCGGCTGTTCTCGAGCGCTGTGTTTGCCAACCAGTTTGAGGCTTTTGGGCAGGCGGAGATTGAGAGGACGCCCATTGAGGGCGTGGTGCTGCAGATGAAGGCCATGGGCATCGATAAGGTGAGAGGAAGGGCCATTGGGCATGCGGTGCATTGAAGGGTTCAGGCATGGGTAAGGTGCATTGAAGGGTTCAGGCATGGGTAAGGTGCATTGAAGGGTTCAGGCATGGGTAAGGTGCATTGAAGGGTTCAGGCATGGGTAAGGTGCGGTCTAGGCCTGAGGCATGAGGGCGTGAAACCGCTGACCATTTCCTTCACATTACGTAAACCCGTCCCAATGTATACCTCCCTCCCTTTTTCGCCCACCACCGTCTGGTCCCTTCCCACCAATGCCCCGCAGGTTCTCAACTTCCCCTTCCCAACGCCCCCCGACCCCCACTCCCTCGCTTCTGCCCTGCGCTGCCTTCAGCACCTCTCCGCCCTTCCCCCACCCGCCTCCCCCTCCCCTTCCCCCTCTCCCTCCTCCCCCACCATCACCCCTCTCGGCCGCGCCATGGCTTCCCTGCCAATCAGCCCGCGCCACGCGCGCACCCTACTAGCCATCCTGCTCGAAGCTGCCAGGAAGGTTCCAGTGGCGTATCGGATGGTTGGCAGCGCGGGGAGCAGGGGTGGGGCAGAAGGGGGGGATCAGCGGAAGGGTGGGAGGGGAGGGGTGGGGGGTAGGAAGGGGAAGAGGAGGTATATGGAGGGGGGGGCAGACGAGGAGGGTGGGGGCGAGGGGTGTGAGCACAGCCAGAATGAGAGAGAGGGGGAGATGGGTGTGGAGGAGAAAAGGGAGGGGGAGGGGGAGAAGGTGGAGGGGGAGGGGGAGGTGGGGAGGGTGAGTGCGTTGGTGGTGCGGTATGCGATAGCGGTGGTGGCGGCCATGAGTGTGGAGAGCCCCTTGTTGCGCCACCATGATGCGGGCATGGCGGGTCAAGGGGATGCTGGGCCGATGGGTGAGAGAGGAGACGGGGAGGTTGGCAAAAGAGGAAGAGAGGGGGTGGATGGTGTGGGTGGTGGGGGTGACAGTGGCGCTAAACACGCTGCCGCTGCTGCTCCCTATGGCAAGGTATTGAGTCGCCGCGCAGCGCATGCGCTCTTCTGGAGCCGCAGCAGCGACGCCATTACTGCCGCCAACGCCCTGCGAGCCTATGACGCTGCTGTCCGCGCGGGCAAGGGGGGGCGGGAGAGCAGGAGCAGCGGGGGCAAAGGGGGCGCGGGCGCAGGGGGGTGGGGGGGAGCGGGGGAGCGGTTCTGTCAGCGGTTGTACCTGCGGGAGCGGTGCATGAGGGAGATGTCTCAGCTCGCCCACCAGCTCTCCCGCCTGCTCCTCACCGGCACACGTACCCACCTCCTGCAATCCTTCCTCTCCCACGCCCTCTCCTCCTCCCCCCCCTCCTCCACCTCGTCCCACCCCGCCGCGCCCGCGCCGCTTGCTCTGCTGGTGGAGAGGGGGGAGCAGTTGTGGGCGGGGAGAGAGGGGAACAAGGAGGGGCAGGTGGAGCCACAGTTGAAAGACTGGGAGGAGGGGCTGATTCGCAAGGGCCTGGCAGCAGGCTGGCCCGACCGCCTCGCGAGAAAATTGGCTCCCGGAGACAAATCAGCAGTAGCAGCAGGTGCTGCTGGCGCCGCTCACTCCCTGCCGAAACGTGCCGTGCGGTACGAGGCACTGTTCATGGACGAGCCAGTGCTGCTGCACCCGCGCAGTGCAACCTTCCGGTCGGCGCCACCTCTGCTGCTCTTCAATGAAATCGTGCAGACCGAGTCCCACCCCTTCCTCGTCACCACCACCGCCGTCGACCCCGCCTGGCTGACCTCCTCCTGCCCCGCGCTCTGCTCTCTCTCCAAGCCTCTCCCCGACCCGCCACCCCGCTACCACCCCCCATCTGACCGCATTCTCGCAACGGTGGCGGCTGTGTATGGGCCTAAGCGGTGGCCGCTGCCGCACTGCACAGTGGATTTGGAAGGGAGCAGGGAGAGGGCGGCTGTGTTTGCATGCGCGCTGTTGCAGGGGCAGGTGGTGGGAGCGATGAAGCGGTTACACGGGCTGCTGGCTGGTAACCCTACGAGCTTGCTGCGGCCGGAGGGGTTGGGGCAGAGGAGGGCGGGTGACTTGGTGCATAGGCTGATGGTGGGGGTGCCAGGAGGAGGGAAAGGGGCAGGGGGGAAGGGTGAGAGTGGTGGTAAGGGAGGGGTAGGTGTGAGAGGGCCTGTTGATAGTAAGGGGAAGCTGAGGGCGGCGTGGGAGTGTGATGGGGAGTTTCTGAGGGCGGAAGTGAGGACGTGGGTGCGGGCAGGGCAGGAGGGCGTGGTGGATGGGTTGTGGCGAAATATCGTGAGGGAAGTGGTTGTGGGGGCGAAGAAGCAGAAACACTGAGATACAAAATTTTGTACCTACAGCAGTCATGTCATACACTTTTGTGGTGCAGTGTTGCTACACGTGTAACTAGAAAAGCCATGTACGGGAATATTTCGTTTTGGAAAAAACACATCCTTAGTGGTACAACACACTTGAACAAGACAACGTTTACAGCTCGAGCAGGTTTACCATTAGCAAGCAACCAGGGATGCATGCACCCAGCCATTTCCTTAGCATCTGAACATTCCTTCCCCCCCGGCCCGTACACCTAACTAAAAACCACTGAGCTGTATGCAGACAACCCATATATTCTTTCCATAGCTTGAGCTTCGAAATGAGCTTCAAGTTCGTCACAGCATTCATGAGTCAAGCTGAGAAGCATTTTAAGTTGGGAGATAGCCTCCGGCAGAGAAGCCAGATGCCTGCAGCCATCCAGATTAAGCTCTTTGAGCCGGCTCAGTTGTCCAAAATTGGAAGGCAGGGAGCGTATGGGCGTGCGGCGAAGGTTCAACGCATGAAGGCAGGAAAGCTGGGTGAGAGAAGCAGGAAAGTGGGTGAGCGATGAGCACTTCTCAAGATTCAGCTGGCGCAGTCGAGATAACGCCCCGATGCCGTGCGGAAGAAAGGCAAGCTTAGGCGCATGGATTTCCACGAATGTCAGGGATTGAAGGTCCGTGAAACTCTCTGTCAGCTCCGTCAATTCTGCAGCCTGCTGTATCTGCAACCGCCTCAGCTGCCGCAATGCCAAACCAAACCCTTCTGGAAGCCTCTCCATGCAACCAGTGCTGTGGATTGTCAAGCTGCGGAGGTTTGAGAGAAGTTCCAGAGGCAGTGGAAGGTCCTCTGCTTCTCCAGCCAGCGTCAGCTCTAAGTGCTCCAGAGAAGGGAGGGTCATGCTTTCAGCCAGTCCCCGCATGAGCCCAACGCTAGTTAGGGTTAATTTTCTCAGCCTGGGCAGAGAAGGAAGCTCCAGCAGAGGGGTGAGGCGCTGGAAGCTTCCTATGGAGAGTATCTCGAGGGAAGAAGGCAGGGATGTGCATACTTGTTCAAGCTGGGGGACCTTGGCTAGTGCTAAGATTTTCAGCCTTCTAAGGTTGCTCAAGCTGGAGGGAATAGAAGTAAGGCTGTCGCAGTCCATAGCTTTCAGAGCACTTAGGTTGACAAGATCAGAAAGAGAATCTGGAAGCTTCTGAATCTTGGAGCACGACTGGATGGTCAACTCCCGAAGATTCCTCAGCTTCCCCAAGTCTTCTGGAAGCTCTTCTAGCACACACTGGGTGAGCTCGAGCCTTGTCAGGGAGGACAGCTGCGTGAACGACGATGGAAGCAGCTGCTGGGGGGAATTTTCTCTCAGACGGAATGTGTGGAGGTTGGTGAGAGAGCTGATGTCGTCTGGAAGCTTCAGGTTCGGCGAGTTGAGGATGAAGAGGGAGTTGAGTGCGGTGAGGAAGCCAAACCTTGCAGGCAGCTCGAAGATTTCGTTGCAGTAAGACAGGGAGAGGGTTTCCAGAGACGTCAGCAGGTAGAACGAATCTGGGAGGCTCGTAATCGGCAGGCTGTTCAGCGTCAGCACTTTCAAAGCAAGCAGCTCTCCAAAGTTTTCGGGCAGGCTGACAATGTCGCATGAGAAAATCGTCAGGTCACGCAGGCAGCTTAGGGAAGCGAACTCGTCGGGCAGCTCGGGAACATTATTCCATCCCCACAAGCTCAGATGCCGAAGGCGTGGCAACCGCTGTCCAATGTCATCAGGAAGACGTGCCACCTCGCTGACACTGCTACCTTTAAGAAGCAGCCGCTCGAGACGGCTGAAGGAGACTCCCGGCGGAAACATCGACTCGAATCGCGGACTGAACGCGTCGAACTCCACTCCCGCTTTCAGCCAGGGCAGCTGGGCGAATGAAAATGGTTGAGAGCCGGCGACTTGTAATTTCAGCCATGCGTAGTTGAACAATGCGAGGGTGGTGAACGCCGGGAGATGCGTGAGGCTCGCGAAATTCAGACCTTCCGGCTGTGGAATCATGTCGACGGAGAGCGCGGTAAGAGAAGTCAATCTCGTGAATCCTGGAGCCTCGAGAGGTGAGGGCTCAGTGAGAGCGAGGGTGCGTAGGTTGGTGAGGAGCGAGAGGGAATCCGGCAGCTTGCAGTAGCGATGCAGGCAGTAGAGCGAGAGGTGCTGCAGCTGAGTGCAGCGACGCAGGAAGCGGTCCAAACCAGCCTCGGTCACCGGGTTCATCTCTTCAGGCTCATATTCCGCCGTCAGCGTGATCTCTCTCCCCACGTGCAGCGACACCAGTTTAGGGCACGCAGAAGCGAGGAAATCGAAAAACGCGTCGTTGATTGTCTCTACGCTGTTGTCACTGAGGTGGAGGTGTGAGAGGTTCGGGAAGCACGTGATGGCAGCCGTGAGATCTTGGAGAGAAACGGCGATGTTTTCCTTCACGACGAGCATTGAGACCTGACGACGAGCCAGGCGGCGCCATCGCTTGCAAACGGATGCGATGAGAAGGTGGTAGATTGGATCTGTCAAAACGGTGGGAGCTGATAACGGTGTAGTACTATTACTGGTAATTGTAGCAGTAGTGGTATTAACGTCGTTCCGCTGCACGAAGGACAGGGACGAAAATTCTTCCAAGGTGCTGAGGTCGTCGCCGTAGGGGCTGTCGGAGGAGTACCTTGGTGGACGCATGATGTGAACAGATGGATGAAGTCTAAGGTCTTTGGATTGGCGGCGAGGAACATCGTTCTTGGAGTGCCAAAAGATGTACACGAGGAGGTCATCTGACAGGCTGTTGAGGTACAAGGGAGCCATGATAGATGAACTGTGAGACTAACGGATTAGGTATTCAGAGCTAATGTTTGTGGAAAGAACGCACTTTCCCGAAGAATTAGGTCAAACGGCCTGAGTATGGCCTGATAGGGCTGAGTGTCGGGTATCTGTCTGCTATGTTCCTCACTGCTCGTTCCCAAAGGTAATGTGTTTCGAATGAGGAGCGGTTGGGTAGGGTGCAAGTTCGGTTCGAATACCGTACGAGAGAGAATGGAAGAGTTACAGCAGCATGATTCCTCTGGGCAACCAACACCAACACACTCACCACCAGGTAGGGGATTTTTCGTTACACTCGCCAATACAAGAATCCGAACCGAACAGCCTACGGTCGGATTGGGGGGAAACAGCATCTACCGCTCGCTAGTAGCTGTACTGTGCTTCTAGGTAAGGCGATCTGCTTCCTTCACGACACTCTCTCAACGATTTATCCGCACGCGCTTCGGCTATGTTTCATTGCCTACGCTCGCTGTGCACGAGTCGTCGCTGCCTCCTCGCACCTTCGTCTGAAATCACGTCGCCCACGAGCGGCTGTCCTGTCTTGTGACATAGTTCGCGTGCTCGCTCGCTCATGTTTCGTGTTGTTCGCCGCTCCGCCATTCACTCGCTGCCACCCAACACTCGTCGCTTCCCGCTTCCCGCTTTCCTAGCTTGTAAATTTCATTCTCGGTCTCGTTCTCCGTTTTCCTGCAGCCGTCAAGTTCACATCTTCCCGTCACCAGCCGTCGACCAGCAGCCGTCTGCCGTCATCCCGCCGGCGTTCCGCAATGGGCATCGCGCGCACGTGGAACGTGGAATCGACGGTCAAGGTCGCCTTCGCCGTGGTTGTCGGCACCACGCTCGTCAGCTCCTACCTTTATGCGGTGAGCTCTTCCTCCCACACGACATACGCGCCAGCTCTCAGGTGAATTCCAGATTCGCTCTGTGCTGATCGCATTCATTCATTGTCATCGTTCGTCGCCCGCACCACGCTCGTCACTCCCACCGCTCCGCGATGAGGCAATGAGCCAGTCGTGTCGCGCGATGAGTGGCCTAACCGCTTAGTGAATAAAGCCCCTCGCAGATGGAGCTCGTAAGGGACGTGCAGCAATGCGGTTGTGAGCGCCATGGGACCTGCACTGCACTCAACCGCACACACCTCTCTGCGTCCCTCCTCCCACCGCCCTCCTCCCTTCTCCCTCGCCTCGCGCTCGCGTGCAGCTGCATGCGTCTGTCGCTCCGCTGACGCACGCTCAGCAGGGCCATGAGAGAGCGAGCAGCTGTGTGCGGGGATGGCCCTTGTGAGCGCTGCAGGCATGTGTGCTGCTTCATGAATGGCCTGTCTTGTCTTATTCACGCCGCAGGCACTTGTGCCTTTCACGCCCATGGGTGGGCATAATAATGACACGATCGGTACTGCTTTTGAACTTGATTTGTCTGCCACTTGTGCACCCGTCCAATGACCCTCCCATCACCAGGTTACCAGGCTGAATCACCTGCATTCAGTAGCCCCCCCTCACTCACCTCTCCCACCCACCCACGCTCTTGCGCCCTCATCTGTTCAGAGCAAGTTGAAGGCACAAGCAGCAACAGGAGCAGCGAAGAAGTGACAATGTGCAGCATGGACGGCAGCATGCCCGTGTGCATGTGCCCCCCCATCCCTATGGATACCGTGCTTCCAAGTGTCGGTTAGCACCTCTACATTCGTTCACACAGCCACACCACCAAAAATTCGTTTCCCTGCTCCGCCTATATTGCAAGTCGTAGCTTCCCTCCAAGTGTTATTGCCAGAATAGAACACCATATTGGTACTGCTGATTGCTCACTTCTCTGTTCACCCTCTGCCAAGGCCAACTTATACTGAATCAGGCAAGAATCCTATCCTGGTTACGGTACCTAGGAGCGAGTTGCAAGCAGCGAGCGAGCCATGGTCACGAATTTACTTTGGGAGGAACGTGAAAGTCTGCTGGGCGGAAGCAGCAGGGCTGCTGAGCTGCAGGTGGCGACCAGGTTACCGGCTGTATGGCACTGCTTGTGCCACAAGTCAACACCCCAGCCTGTGTGCCAGTACTGTATGTGTGCCGGTCTGCACAGCCATATGCAGAGCAGCATGCACAGTAGAATGCACCACTGCTGACGCAACTGCCATGCCAGACTGCTCATCCTCCTCATCCTCCTCATCCTCCTCATCCTCCTCCCCGCCCCACACATCACTCCCCAGCTCCCCATCCCCACCATACCCCACGTCACTGCCATACCCAGAGTCCCCTCCGCTCTGCCCCTCGCTCCCCACCCGCCCGCTGCGCCTCTCCTCCCCCACGCGCCCCTGCTCCTGCTCCCACTGCCCCTCCCTCGCCCACGCCCCCCCTCTCGCCCACTCCCTGCCCAGCGGCAGCGCCTCCCCCTCCACTATGCTCCTCGGCGTGCTCAGCGCTGCTGCCCCTCGCCTGGGGGGTATGCAGCAGCGGGCAATGGCGAGGCATGGCGCAGGGGAAGGCGGGGAGAGGGTGCAATTGAGGCAGGGGAAGGGGAAGCTTAAAACAGGGAAGGACAGGAAAATAGAGAAATGGGAAGGAAAGGAAAGGCAAGGAGAGGTGATGCAAGGGTAGGAAAGGAGAAACATAACGGAGGAAAGAAAAGCAACGGAAAGAAAAGCAGTGCCCACCTCTCTCGTGGCCCTTGCGGCAGGTCAAGCCCCGTGCTGCTGCTGCTCACATACCCCCCTCCCCCAGGCACCACTGCCACATGCCCGCCCTCCTCCCACCCCTCCTCCACACTCCCCCTCTGCCTCCACCCATCCATACCCGCACCTTTCCCCATGCGCCCACCACACTTGCCCGCACCCCCCTGCGACCCCCTGGCAGCAGCACTGCAGCGCCGGCTGCTGCTGCGCCCCGCCTCCACCCGCTGCTGCCGTGCCGGCCTCACAGCCCCGCGTGGCCCGTGCTGCTGCCGTGTGGGGCGGGACGAGCTGGCAGGGCGCGAGTGGCCGTAATACAGCTCGCCACTCGCCCGGCTCACGTGCTTCCCGCCGCCCGCCTGCCGTCCGCTGCTCCCACTGCTGCCGCCCTTGAATGCGGCAGGAGAGGCAGCGGCAGTGGCAGCAGGAGCAGTAGGTGAGGTTAAGTGCGGTACGGGGGAGTGCCTTCCGGCATCAGAGCTCCTGCCGAGCTCGGAGAGTGGATGGGCGTCAGAGAGACGGTCGCGGTCAGAGAGGGAGGGGGAGGGCGGCACGGCAGGCCGGTCTGACAGCACAGCAACACTGGCGGACGCGGAAAGAGAAACAGAGGGAGCAAGGGGGTCGGAGGCACAGGAGGTGTCGCATGCTGCTGCTTCTGCTGCTGCTGCTGCTGCCGGGTCACTGCTCTCGCAGGGCATTGCAGCAGGGTCGCTGGTGTGCCCCCCCACTGCTGCTCCCAGTCTGCCTTGCGCTGCATGCACGCTGCAGCGCCGCCTCTTCCGAAGCTGCACATGGTGAGGCCATGGGGGGGGGGGGGAGGGGAGCATGTTAGCTCTCAGAGAACGCACATCATGATGCTCGGAGGCATGTGCATGCTTCTCCTCCCTTTCCACTCCTTTTTTTTTTCATTGTTTTTTTTTTTTTGCCTCACCTGCCTGCCCTCCTTCCATCGCCATGTGCCCCGCCCTGCCCCCACTGCCATCTGCCCAACACCCCTGCTTGTGCCGCCACCATCCTCCTCCGAGCTCTCACTCTCCTCCCCGCCCCCCCTCACAGCCATTCTGCACCCCGCCCACTCCGCCCCCCCACCTGCCTCCTCCGGCATGAGCATGAGCATCAGGTCCGCTCCCCACTCTCTCCCCGCTCTGCCTGCCTCCCACCCACCACCACCAGCACCACCACCAGCACCAGGCGTGCGCCTCTCCTCCTCGCCTTCCTCCTCACGCTCCTCCTCGTCCTCCTCCTCCCCCTCCCCCTCTTCCTCCACCTCTGCATGGTAATCGCTGCTGTCGCTCCCCCCGTCCCCCTGAAACACCTCCCGCCCTGCCCGCTTCCGCCCACACACCTGCTTTGCCCCCGCCGCTCCCACCAGCATCGCGCCTGCCCCCTCACTCTCCCACCCCCCGTCCTTCCCCTCTGCTGTGCCATGCCCCTTGCCGCTGCTGCCACTACCCACCTCCGCAACCCCCCCATCCCCCCCACCCCCCCCACCCCCCTCACCTCCTCCTCCTTCTTGCAGCCCACCTGCTCCCTCGCCTACCACCCCCACTCTGTGCCGCCTCACCCGCCTCCTCCTCCATCTAGAAGCTTCCAAGCTGCTTCCCTCACCAACTGTACCGCCCACGTCAGCAGAAGGAGCGCCACGAGCAGCAAACACAGCACCCGCTCCTGCCCCGGCCCCACTCCCTCCCCCTGCCTCCGCTGCCTCATCCCCGCCCCCTCCCTCCCTCCACCCGTCTCCTAGCTCCTCGCACTCCCCATGTGGCGCACCCCGCTCTCCTCCCCCATGCCCCATCTCCCCACCATTGCCCTCCGCGCCCTCGCCTCGCCTCCGCGCCTCAGCCCGCGTGGACAGCGACCGCCGCCTTCCCACCACCCCACTGCGCCTGACCTTTGGCGGCCCCATGGTGCCTGCGTTGCTGCCCGCGCCAATGCCTCTATCGACACCATAAACACCGTTGCCATCGCTGCTGCCGCTGCCACGCACCCACGCCTCGCCACCCACTGCCCCACCGATGCCTGCCTCACCTGTCTCGCCTGTCTCACGACTATCGCCTGCGAGAGTGCCGAATTCCACGCGCCTGCTGCCACTGCTGTGCGCCCAGCAGCCGTCGCGAGCACCACCACGCGCACCCCCAACCCCACCCCCACCCCCAACCCCAGGCCCACGTGCACTTGCAAGCCCATTTGCATGGCCGTGCCTCCCTCCCCCACTGCCCGGCCGCACTGCTCGCCGGGCTGCCTGCTGCTCCAATGCGTGCCAGCTTTCATCCGAGCTGCCCCCGGACCACCCTGACACGCGCACGCCTCTGCCTCGGAACCCCAACCGAGCCTCATGCTCCGGCTTGGCAAGCTCCGCCGTCCCAAGCCTCTCAGCTTTGGCGAAGGGGGAGGGAGCTATTGCTGCTAAGGCTACTGCGGCAGTGGCGTGGGCGTGGGGCGGGGCGCTAAAGGTGGCGGCGCAGCGCCACGCCTTCCCGTGCACCTGTAACGGTTGCGCCGCGCGCACCTCTTCACAACTGCTCGCTCCCCGCCCCGCCGCGCCCCCGTCCTCTGTTTCCTCTGTCCAATCCGCCCCCTCCACCCCCTCCCCTCCCCCCCGCCCGGCCTCATCGCGCTCATCCATGGCCCTCTCCGCCGCCGCCGCGGTGGAATTTCCGCGCGCCGGCCCTACAACGCCTTCCGCGTGCGCGCCGTCCGCCTGCCCGAACGGGCTCCACGCGCCCAGGCGGTCCAGGCACGACGCCAGCTTGCGCTGCGCGCGCCGCCGAGCGGACGCCCGCCCGCGGTGAGTCGCGCGCGGGGCGGCGGCGAGGGGGTCCGCGGGCGGAGGAAGGGCGAAATCCACTGCCGCCGGTTGCGCCATTGGGGGAGAGGGGCGGGAGGGACGGCGGGGCCTACTAGCGCGCGCGCGCTGAGGGGCGCGCGTGGCCTGCTGGCGGGGCCAGCGACTCCCGGCGCGACCGCGACGCCCGGGCGCAACAGGCACGAGAAAGGGTCGTGCGCGCTTCAGTCGCTCGGCAACGCACCCGGCGCAGGAGCGAAAACTGCCGCCTCTGCTCTCGACAGTGCGGGCGTGATGACGAGAGAATCTTAATCCTAGAACGAGTAAGTTGAGGGGCTTTACAACCGGCCGCACTCCCCGCTGCAGTTGTTGATGCAAGCACAGGGCTCACTACCGCTTGTACCGGAGCCGAGATATTAGCACGTACTGAAATATTAGCGCGTAAAGGAGGAAGAGGCCTCACAAACTCAGCTCACAGCACATCAATTAGGGCGTGTAACGTTTTTCCGAACCGTGGTCCGGACTTTGGCTGGCCCGGACAGCTTGGGTGGTTACATGTTTCTCACGTTCTCGCATGGGTGAAAATTGCGAACGGTGTGTAGTAGTCGTTACATATCGGTAGTCGTTCAAATTTTAAAACACCAAAAAGTTCCACAATTCAGGTCCGGACCAGCTTCTGTCCGGACCTGGAGGCCCGGGCGTCTGTGTCGACGCTGTCCGTCGCTTTGGGAGCGACGTCCGGACATTTGCCGTTTCGGAAAAAAGTTCACGCCCTTAGAGCGTGTTACGTACCCCTTATTTTGGTGTTAGGCCCCGGTTGCCTCCAAAAGTCGACTCAACCTGACTGGTCAGGTCAACCGGGGCTGTCAACTTGGCCGGTTGGGTACCTAGCAGGCAACCTGCAAATGTACCACTCGCCTGCTTTTGGGACCCAACCGCGCCAGCAGTATTTCGGGTAGACCCAACAGTTACAGTGTCAATCTTAGTGGCCAAAATTTGATGAAATTTTGATTGCACCAGTCACATCAAGTCTCGCTAGTGCAACCTGCCCGCAATGTTTTCGTGCACCCTCTGTTTGCGCGGCGGTTAGGTACGTTCAACCCTGGTTGCCTCAATACGGTTGTACCTGGTCGAGACCAGTCGGTTGCCCGACTACGTGGTTGCCTCGACCAGCTGCCAGACGGGTATGGTACGCACGTACATTACTGTACACTGTAGAGCGTAGGGTTATCGGGCAACCCTACGTTCAACCCAACCGGCATGTTTGAGGCAACCGCGACCGGGCCCCAAAATAAGGGGTACGTAACACGCTCTTAGTGTCAAATGATATATATGTGTGATATATATTGGTAGGCTGTAGTGGGGTAGATGTTATAGGGGATAACACTTTAGGGTTGTGTGTCATGTACCAAACTCTCTCGTCAATCGAACCACCTTGCCTAGCTATCTCGACATGGCATCTAGAGCAGGTTCTTAGGACCTAAGTTTAAGGGCCCACCAGTTACTAAGTTACCTCACCAACGGCCTGCCTACCTGCCTTGCCTTTTGGTCTGCCTAGCCTGCTGCCCGCGCGCGCCTCGGCTGCGCGCGCACGCCTTTTTTTTAGCGCGCACTGCTGCTGCCAGCCGCGTCGCGCCCCGTCCGTCGCCCGCGCAGCCCGCCCTGAGCCCGCATAGCTCGCGCGCGGCCCGTCCCTGCCTCGCGCAGCCCGCTAAGGCCCCGCGCAGCCCGTCTGCAGCCCGCGCGTCGCATGTGCTGCTCGCGCGCAGCCCCTTTTCCGCCCCGCGCGTCGCATTTGCTGCCTGCGCGGCCCACTCCAGCGCTGCGCGCTGCACCTACCGTCCGTGCGCGGCCCGCCTAGGCCCTGCACGTCGCGATTGCCTCTCGTACAGCGCATTGCTGCCCCGTGCATTGCGTCCGCCTGTACCTGCCGCCAGGGTTTAGGGTTTACCCTGTCTTTTTCTTGCCTGCCTTGCGCCTCTACCGTCTGCCTTGCGCACCTGCCTGCTACAGTTGCCTGCTGCCTGAACCTGCAGCCTTTGCCTGCTGCCTGAGCCTACTGCCTGAGCCTGCTGCCTGAGCCTGCTGCCTGAGCCAGCTACTTTTGCCTGCGCTGCAACCATGGCGACCCTTACTGTTCTCGCTTTTGAGCCTGACGGCCGCCCCATCGAGTTTGACACCTGGCTTAGTGATCTGCGACTTTACCTTATGACTGACGTCGCAGACGGAGTATCACTACTAGCCTATGTCACTGGCACTGTCCCTACTCCAGCTGAGACTGCTCCTGCCCCTGAACGAGCACAGTGGGAGCTCCGCGACGCAGTCGCACGCCTTGTTATTCGCAATCACCTACCGATCTCTGAGCGCGCGCATTTCAACCAGCTTAAGACTGCCAAGACGCTGTATGATGCTGTCGTTGCCCGCTATTCCGCCCCGGCCACAGCCACCGTTGGTAGTCTCATCCTGCCATACCTGTTCCCAGACTTAGCCTCGTTTCACACTGCTGCCGACCTTATCACTCACCTCCGCGCTAGTGACGCCCGCTTTCGAGCCGCTCTTACCGCCGAGTTCCTCGCCACGAACACCCCCCCGCTGTACTTCACCCTCTACATCCTCGTCACCCGCCTCCCTGACACTCTTCGCTCTGTCAGGGATTACTTCCTTGCCAAGGATCCTCCAACTATCACTCTGGACGACTTCGAGCAGCAGCTGGTCGCAGCAGAGAAGAACATCCTCGCTGTCGGTGCTGCTCGTGGCACTCCCCGCACTCCCCTCTTTGAGGGGTGCTCCCCCTCCCCTCTTGACCCCTCCTACGCCTCTGCTGCTACTGCTGTCGACTTCCTCGGTGCGGAGAAGGTCGCAGCGGCTTCCACTCCTGGTGGGAAGCGTGGTGGTGGCAGGAGCGGCAAGGGTGGCAGGGGTGGCGGAGGTGGCGGTGGAGGGAGCGGTGGTGGAGGCGGCGGGGGTTGTGGAGGTGGTGGGGGTGGACGTGGGGGTGGAGGCGGTGGGTGGGGTGGCGGCAGGACCGGGGGCGGTGGAGGCGGCGGCGGCGGTGGTGGGGGAGGAGGCAGCGGCAGTGGCGGTGGAGGTGGGAGTGGGGGTGGATCTGGCCAGAAGGGTGGCCAGCAGCAGCAGCAGCTTCCTCCCCTCACCTCCCAGCAGCTCAATGACTGGTATGCTGGGCGTGGGGCGTCTCGGGGTTCTGACCGCTGCCCCTATGTCATTCGTACTGGCCCCCGCAAGGGTCGCCCCTGCAACGGTTTTCACACTGAGTATCGTTGTTTTGCCAGGCTTAGTGACGCCTGGCGTGCCAAGTATCCTGATGCTACTGAGTTCCCCAACTGGGCCGAGCTGCTTAGGCGTGATGTGCCTATCTTTGATCTGGACTATGATGTTATTCTTGCTGCTATGTATGCATTGACTGTTAGTGCTGAGGGTGACTGCTACTTGTGTGTGCCGCCTGATCCTGGTATTGACCCTAGTATAAGGGCTGCAGCCCTAGGTGCTAGTGAGTCTGCTCCCCGTGGTACTGAGTCGACTCAGGCCTTGCACACGTTTACACTTGACTCTGGTGCTTCCCGCTGTTTCTTTCGCGATAGCACCACCGTCACTCCCCTCCCTGCACCTGTCCCTGTCTCACTGGCTGACCCCTCTGGGGGCCCAGTGCTTGCACGAGCCACGACTGTGCTCTCGTGCCCGGCGGTCCCGTCTGGTGAGCTGTCAGGTCTCCACGTTCCCTCGTTCTCTACGAACCTGGTGAGCAACGCCGTCCTCCAGGATCACTGGGTTGACACCTGGACTCCTGGAGGGCAGCGTGTGGCGATCTGCACGTGCTCCAAGACTGGCCGCCATATGGCCACGTTCACTCGTGAGCCGGGGTCTAGTCTGTACACCCTCACCACTGTTTCACGCTCCACTCCTTTGTCTCCTCAGCTGTACGCGTCTGCCCAGGTAGCTACCCAGTGTGAGTGCCGCCGCCTGTCGCACGACACGCTTCTGTGGCACCACCGCCTTGGTCACCCCTCCCTTCCTCACCTTCGTGGCATGCACTCTCGCTCCCTAGTCTCTGGGCTTCCCAGGTCTCTGCCTGCCCTCCCTCCCTCGCCTGCGCCGCCCTGCATTCCCTGCGTCGAGGGGCGACAGCGCGCCGCTCCTCACTCCTCCTCGTTTCCTCCCACAGAGGCTCCCCTGCAGACGCTCCACCTGGACGTGTGGGGCCCAGCCCGCGTCCAGGGACAGGGCCGTGAGCGGTACTTTTTGCTGGTTGTCGACGACTACACGCGTTACACCACGGTCTTCCCCTTGCGCAGCAAGGGGGACGTCCCTGCTGTTTTGATCCCCTTGCGCGTCCGCGCTGTGCGTCTCCAGCTCCGCGAGCGGTTTGAGCGGGACTTCCCTGTCCTGCGTCTGCACTCTGACAGAGGTGGTGAGTTCTCCTCTGACCTCTTGGCAGCCTTCTGTGCGGAGCACGGCATTACCCAGTCGTTCACGCTTCCGGCCTCTCCGCAGCAGAATGGGGTTGCTGAGCGCCGCATTGGCTTAGTCATGGAGGTCGCTCGTACCTCCATGATCCATGCGGCGGCTCCCCATTTTCTGTGGCCGTTCGCGGTCCGGTACGCCGCGCATCAGCTCAACCTCTGGCCCCGTGTCTCCTTGCCGGAGACCTCGCCCACGCTGCTGTGGACGGGGGAGGTTGGTGATGCGTCGCGTTTCCGGGTCTGGGGTGCTCGTGCGTTTGTCCGCGATCTCACCGCGGACAAGCTCTCTGCTCGCGCCGTTCCCTGCGTCTTCCTTGGTTTTCCTCCTGACGCGCCTGGCTGGCAGTTTTACGACCCCACCTCGCGCCGTGTCTTTGCGTCTCAGGACGTCACCTTTGACGAGTCTGTTCCCTTCTACCGTCTCTTTCCCTACCGCACTGCCTCTCGCCCCCCCCCGCCGCTCTTTCTCGCTCCAGGTCCTCCCCAGGTAGACCCCCTCCCCGCGCCAGGTCCTGCTCCTTCAGGTGTTTCTCAGGTAGACCCTCTGGTACCTGCGCCGATTGAGGTCACTGGTGACTCAGGTCCTGCTGGAGGTGGTCCTGCTCGGGGTGCTGTCTCTGGGGGTGCTGAGCCTGGGGGTGCGGAGCCTGAGCGAGAGGCGCCTAGAGGTGCTGAGCCTGGGGGTGCGGAGTCTGGGGGTGCTGTGCCTGCGCGTGAGGAGCCTGGAGGTGCTGAGCTTGGGGGTGCCGAGTCTACGGGTACTGAGCCTACGCGTGAGGAGCCTGGGGGTGCTGGCGCTGAGGGTTCTGAGTCTGCTGTTGCGCGGTCTCCTTGGAGTAGCCGCCTTCGTCCACGTGTGCCTCTCACCTCACAGCAGCTGCAGGACCAGTACGGTCGCCGTCAGGGTCGCACTGCTGGTGCCCGGGGCTCTACTGCTGGAGTCGCTGGTTCCGGAGGTGCTCGTCCTGGGGGTACTGGAGCTGCTGGGGCTTGGGGTGCTGGTTCTGGGGGTGCTGCTGCTGGAGACACTGAGGTTGGAGACCCTGGGACTGGAGGTGTCGGTTCTGGGACTGGAGCTGCTGGAGGTGCTGGAGCTGCTGGAGGTACTGGAGCTGCTGGAGCTGCCGGTACTGGCGCAGCTGCGCCGACACGACTGTTCTTCGCTCCACCGTCTCCGTCGTCTCTGCCGCCGTCTGACTCTGCTCTTCGTCAGGTTCTTACTCTCCCGTCGTCTACTGGTCTTCCGTTACAGCCTGGCTCACCGCTGCCTGCTCCTTCTCCTTACACTGAGCAGACTGGTAGTCCTGCTGAGCGTCGTGAGCCTGCGTCGCGTCCTGTCTCGCCTGCTCGTCCTGGTCGTACCGGTCGTCGTGTTCCTCGCTCGCGTCAGCCGGCTGTCCCCAGCGCACACCTCGTAGTCCGTCGTCCTTCCTCTGCTCCGCAGCCTGTTCCTCTGCCGTCTCCTCCTGCGTCCTCGTTGCCTGACGTTCCGGACCCTGCGTCTGACCGGTTTCGTGCTGAGCACCCTACTGTCACGCGTCTGCTAGCCACAGTTGTCACTGACCCGTCGTTTGAGTCTGCTGCTGCGTCTGCTCTTGTCGCTGAGCTTGTTGACTTTGCTGCTGCCTGTCGTCTAGACTTCACTGCCAGTCTTGTTGCTGAGTCGGAGTCTGTCTGTCCTCCGTCCGTCGGGGGTGAGTGTGCTCTTAGCACGGACGTCCTTGAGGACAAGCAGGAGGAGTTCCAGTGTCTTGCTGCTGCTTTACCTCATCTTGTGTCCTCGCTACTTGCCCCTGAGGGAGACCCGGATGCACCAGACATCCCGACTCCGCGCTCTTACGCAGAGGCGATAGAGGGTCCCTACTCCTCTCAGTGGCAGGCAGCCATGGACGCAGAGATGGCTTCCTGGAAGTCCACACGCACCTATGTCGACGAGGTTCCCCCACCTGGGGCGAACATCGTCAGTGGCGTGTGGATTTTCAGGGTGAAGCGGCCGCCGGGTTCTCCGCCTATCTTCAAGGCGCGTTACGTGGCTCGAGGCTTCAGTCAGCGAGAGGGAGTTGACTTCTTCCAGACCTTCTCCCCCACCCCGAAGATGACCACTCTTCGGGTGCTGCTGCATGTTGCTGCTCACCGTGACTACGAGCTTCACTCTCTTGACTTCAGCACAGCTTTCTTGCAGGGCAGCCTGCACGAGGAGATCTGGCTGCGCCGCCCCCCGGGCTTCACTGGGTCGTTCCCTCCTGGCACCCAGTGGAGCCTCCGGCGGCCGGTCTACGGTCTCCGCCAGGCGCCACGTGAGTGGCACGACACACTGAGGACTACGCTTGCGGCTCTTGGGTTTGCGCCTTCTACTGCTGACCCGTCGCTGTTTCTGCGCACCGACACTTCACTGCCGCCGTTCTACATCCTCGTGTACGTCGACGACTTGGTTTTTGCCACTGCTGACACTGAGGCTCTCGCCCACGTGAAGTCGGAGCTGCAGAAGAGACACACGTGCACTGACTTGGGTGAGCTGCGCAGCTACCTTGGCTTGCAGATCACCCGGGACAGAGCACGCCGCACCATCACCTTGACTCAGTCACACATGGTGCAGCAGGTCCTTCAGCGCTTCGGCTTCACCTGGTCTTCAGCACAGGCCACTCCTCTGGCTACAGGTCACACGCTCTCAGCTCCACCTTCGGACGAGTCTGTAGAGCCGAGTGGTCCTTACCCAGAGTTAGTCGGCTGCCTCATGTACCTGATGACTTGCACTCGACCTGACCTCGCGTACCCTCTTGGTCTCCTGGCTCGCTATGTGGCTCCTGGTCGGCACCGACCTGAGCACATGGCTGCTGCTAAGAGGGTACTGCGTTACTTGTGCAGCACATCAGGCATGGGGCTAGTGCTTGGAGGGACGAGCCCAGTTGTCCTCACTGGGCACTCAGACGCTTCTTGGGTTGACGACCTGGCTACTCAGCGGTCATCACAGGGTTACACCTTCAGCCTTGGCTCTGGTTCAGTTTCGTGGCGTTCTACACGCTCGTCTTCAGTTCTCGGCTCCAGTTGTGAGGCTGAGATCTACGCCACAGCCATGGCTGCACAGGAGTTACGCTGGCTCACCTACCTGCTGACTGACTTGGGAGAGCAGCCTCGTTCTCCTCCAGTGCTGTACGTCGACAACAAGGCCGCCATTGCCTTGTGTCAGGAGCACAGACTAGAGCACAGAACGAAGCACATTGCTCTGCGTTACTTCCTGGCTCGAGAGTTGCAGCAGCGAGGCCAGCTTCGTCTTCGTCACGTGGCCACTCGGGCCAACACTGCTGATATATTCACCAAGGCACTTCCGTCTGGTGATCATCAGCGCTTTTGTACCCTGTTAGGCCTTGTGCCTACGCTTCCACACTTGCTGTAGTTTCTGCTTGTACTGTGATCTATATATATATATACCTGCATGCTGGCTCTTGCTAGGTAGCCATCACTGTACTGTCATTGCTGCATATATATCTCTGCATGTGAACTGGCCTTGTGGCCATTTGCTTGTGCTCAGAATGTGTGGTGACGTTGTGATCCACCCTGAGCTTGTTTTGCTTCTCTTGACTGGTCTTGTGACCCGTTGCTCTCCCCCACTTTGCCTATGGGGGTGTGTCAAATGATATATATGTGTGATATATATTGGTAGGCTGTAGTGGGGTAGATGTTATAGGGGATAACACTTTAGGGTTGTGTGTCATGTACCAAACTCTCTCGTCAATCGAACCACCTTGTCTAGCTATCTCGACACTTAGCGCGTTCTGGCACAGATCAGTTCACCCCCTTTGTGAACACTCTCACCAAGCTCACGCGAATAGCTCGTGTGACACCCACACGGTGAGTTCGCTCGCGAAGGTGAGTGTTTTGGGGTTGCGTAGCAACCCTATACATTAGGTAGCACTTTTCGGTCGACTCAAATTAACAGTGCAGTTTTTGTCATTTTCCCAACGTATGAAGCCCTCATTTTAACTTTTTGAGAACGAGTGCTCCTAAGGGCGCGGAACATTTTAACAACCACGCCCATTTGTCGACCAAATAGTTGGTTCTGGCGGATGCGAAGGCTGTAACAGACATGCGAAGGATGCGAGAATTCTAAGCCATTCTGTTCGCCAGCACGCAGGGCACCCATTAGAAACCACCCTCACTAGGCAAAACCAAATGATTCCAGTTTAAAGCTCCAGTATACATTTGCCAGTTTTAGGGTTTTATAGTGTGCCTCATAGCTTTGGGGCAATTGTTCAAGTTCCTAAGGATTTTGAAGTTATCCTTTCAAATGTATACGGAAGCTTTAAGCATTCGAAATGCTGCGGGATATTGGGGGGGGGGGGGGGAGGAATGAGTACGTGTTAGACATTTTTTTAGGAAGGATTCATCACGTCTTGGTTTAGGTTGGAGGTCAAACATCGTCCCCTTTTGATGGATAGGTGTAGGTTGAGTCCCCAACAGACTTACAGAAAATGCCATTGATTTTCGATCAAATCAGGGTGACTACTTTGCATACGAGTCAATGGGGTTTCCCTAAATTCGTCGCAATTGCCAGAAACAACCACACATTCGACCGTTTCGCATGGTCGTTAAAATGTTCCACGCCCTAAGTTGTGGAGATGACGGAAGCACTTATAACACAAGAGTCTCCAAAAAGTGAAGCTATAAGGACAATTCATTTTCCTTACTTCGCTCGCACCCCTGCTTAGCGCGTACACTGTTGAAATAACCGAAAGGTCATTTTAAGCATTCTCGAAGGTATCCCATTAACGCATCAGCTGCTAGGAGAACCGGGCACTGTACCAGTACCGCAATAGCTCATATAGAGCATGCGGAAGGTCGAGGGTCACCCGAAGGTCAACCGTCGAGGGTAGTCAACGGTCGTGACCCTTGACCAGCCAAGTAACTGCGCGACAGTTGTTCGCTGCAACATGGTAACTGTCGAGAATGTGAATAGTCGTGGTTACTGTAGTGATACAGTTAATAAGGGAATGTACCCCTCAGAGTACATGGCTAGCTAGTTTGCTATTTAATCTCTTGTACTCCTATCCCTTAATCATCTTGTTCTCTTTCTACTATTATCCAACAAGGTCACTACAGAGACTTTATTGTCTCCTCCTGGACTTAGCAGACTTATCCTATTCACTTGATCCTTCGGTTATATCAGCATGGTATGAGAGCTAGAGTGGATTATAAGTTCTGCTAAATCATTGTTCTACTCAGAACAAACTCCTTATAATCTCATTCAATATAACACAAGGTCTGCACCATCATGGCTCCGAAGGGAAAACCATTGCAGACTCACCGGGCCCACCACCAGCAACGACTAATGCGCCATCAGCGGTGACCTCCGTCAGCGCCGCTGTCGTCGAGCAATTAGTAGCTCGCATCAACGCTCTTGAGAGCCATCAAGCCATGAGCATCGACGGCTCAAGCTACGCAAGAGGAGTTGCTGGACTCCCTCTCCCTGGAGAAGACCGACGCGTCAACTCCGAGAGGTCTTTCACCTTTGACAATCGTCAAGGGTCAGCTCCTGCACAAGACAACCCACAACGAGTGCAGTCAGAAGCAATTGCTTCCATGCAAACCAAGTTTGTACTAACCTCAAAACTGAAGACCTCGATTCCCTTTGACGGCAAGGATTTCTACACGTGGAGCTTCGAATTTGAGCTTCTCGCAACAATTGCTCAAATCTGGATGTACTACGACGGAAGCTTACCTTTTCCTTCCGAAGGAACCGTCAAGGAAAAGCACCAATACTACCACGAATCCCGCCTCGCGTACATCGCTCTCCTTTGAAATCTCTCTCCCAAAGAACAACTCGGCATTCGTCCTTACAAGACAGAGTGGGCTCCCGTGCAAGCTTTCTGGGAACACCTGCGCAACTCATACATGGCAACAGATCCAGTCACAATGAGTTGCTTGCTCAGTCAGCTGACTTCACTTAAAATGAAACAAGGGGAGAAAGCGGGACCGTATGTCAACCGGTGCTGCAATCTGCGCGATCACGTCAAGAAGTGCGGCAGAACCGTTCCCGATGACATGTTCATTTCAATGGTCATCTCAGGTCTTGGCCCCGACTGGCGACAATGTCAGTCACTGTTCCGCGCTCGAGCAACGATTTTGGAGTCTTCTCTGTGCGCCACACTCCTTTCCGAGCAAAAGGAGATTGACCTGTACAATGAGAAGAACGTCAAACGGGAGAAGTTAGTCTTCTACGCCGGAGGATCTCAAGGGGAGCAACGTGGAAAGAAGGGAATGTTATGCAAATACTGCAAGAAGCCCGGCCACTC
The DNA here is from genome assembly GCA_947470075.1 of Closterium sp. Yama58-4. NCBI lineage: Eukaryota > Viridiplantae > Streptophyta > Zygnematophyceae > Desmidiales > Closteriaceae > Closterium > Closterium sp. Yama58-4. Next base: position 727,567 of record CANIUD010000679.1, on the reverse strand, counting down.
CATCGATCAGTGCTACAAACGAAAAGCCGCTGACGAAAGGTGTAACTCCGCCGGTCAGCAACCTTCGGCACAGTCGACGCCTCCTGCCGCGACCTCAACCATATCACCTCCCTCTGTCGCCAGCACCTCCTAGACTCCTGCTCATATCACAATGAAAGACAAAGGCAAGGGGACAATCATGAGTTGCATGGCGCGTCGTAGAGGTGGTCGATATTACGACAACGTCGCATACCCGCCTATCGCACCGATCAACCCTATTACGCCCAATTCAGACAACGATCTCACCATCTACAAGTGGATCGATCATCCATCAAACATCCCACCTGATTTCGAGTTGCCTCCTCCAACACCGGAATCTCCTCCCAGCATCTTCGCAAATAGGTACTTCGCTCTCTCACCGTACACCGGCGACTTTGACCGCGTTGTCACGCCAAGAATCGCCAACATCGCGCGCCAGAACCATGAGAGCATCAACACCTGGTACCTTGACAGCTGCTGCGGACAACACATGGTGGGATCCCCGGAGTTCATCACCAACTCACGGCGCATGCGACGACCATGCGAAATCACAGTCGCCAACAACGGCAAAATGAAGGCATACGACATTGGTGAAATTTACCTTGAAGCCGATGACACGAAATTTACCATTCACATCAGAGGCGTGCTCGTCGCACCAGACCTGCAGTACAACCTACTCTCCTCGGCACAACTCATTCGGTGCGAAGTTCACATTCGCAGCAACCGCAGGGACAAAACCTTCGAGCTGTTCTATAACAACACTTACATCGGCAAGGCAATAAACGACGACGGAGTCTTCGTGCTACAGTTCTCAGCCCAAGGCACCACCGGCGACTCCGACCGCACGCTGCTGTTGAAGACAACTCCCACGGAACCGCCGACATGGTCCCACCCTACAGAAATGGACCTTGAACGGCCCGCCTCTGACGGCCTCCTGCGCCTATGCACCGTTCCAACAGCTTCGACCTCCAGTCCTGCAGAAACTAGACCTGCCACAATGGAAGAAGACAGCGGTATGTCAGCACTTGCAGCACCAACCACCGGAGAAAGCAAGGCAACTGGAACGGGTTGGGGCACTCCCGAGCCTGCGCTTGGCCCTTGGGGATAAATTCTGACTCCAAAAGAAGCAGCCGCAAGTGGATGGGTCGCCATCTCGACTGAAGAAGCAGCGGCCGGATGGGGCGCCGACACGGCTCCACAAGAAGGAGAAGCCGCTAATGGCGGCTGGGGAACCTCAGCCGGAGAAGGATGGGGCCCGCGAAACTACGATGAAGCTATGGGACTTCCTCCCGCGGTAGTAGCGGCGGTCGACCTATATTGGGCAACTCGTGGTACCAGCTGGGGAGGTCCTCCTCTTCCCGATCAATACGCTCCTGACACACTAGAGCCAACAGCGGAGAAGTAAGAAGAAGAAGTAAGTTACGAACTTTTGGGAGAAGCAGCGGAATTACCGGAACCTACGGAGGAACCACCATCACCAGAGCAAGGGCCGCAAGAAATTGAAGTCATCGGTGCTGAGTACAGTTACTTTCGGATTCCAATGACGGGACTCCCCGCCCACGATTGGCCAAGACCAAAGCCGCCACCGTCAACGCATCTGCTCGTCACGGGGAAGCCGGTCGATGCTGCAGACACTGATGATATCATCGGAATCCCGCGCTCCCTCCTAGAGCAAAACTCATTTTGAGCCTTCGCAACTGACATCGACGCCGCCACTGACACGGGCCCTGGAAAGGAGCAGGACGACGCATCAGCACGGCACAAATATTATCGAAAGACTGTCGGCTATCGTGCGGATCCTGAAACCTGGCACCAGCGACTTGGACACCCCTCACACGCTACACTCAAAAAGTTACTAAAGGCCGGTGTCTTCGACGACGGCGCACTCCTCCTGCCTCGAGACGATTTCCTCACCGCGGACTCAGCTGACCCACCGTGCATCGTCTGCCCAACAGCGTCGCTCACCCACAAGTCGTTTCCGGACTTACCTCCAGGATACGAGCGATACAAACCACTGGACAAGGTCTACAGCGACTTCATGATCCTTAGCCACGAAGGGCTCGACGGCGAACAGTACACGCTCACCTTAATCGACGCATGCACACGCTACGTGTGGGCCATTAACACCAACTGTCGCTCCCTTGCCTTCGAGTGCTTTGTGGCGTGGATGAAACGGGCTGAGCGTCAATCCGGGCTGAAGCTGAAGAGCTACCAAACAAACGGGGGTTTAGAGTTTTTCTCAACGGAGTTCAAGGAACTCTTCAAGCAGAAGAGGGTTGAGCACCTGGTGTCCCTGCCCTACGCTCACGAGCAACAAGGAGTAGCAGACACGGATGAGAGCCGTGATGAGGACAAACACGAGCCTCGCTACACGGATGAGAGCCGTGATGAAGCAGTCGGCCATCCCAACCAAATATTGGCCGTTTGCGATGAATCACGCTGTTTGGCTGCACGACTTGCTATCCTCCCAAAGCCTCGAGAACAACAGCTCCCCCTACAGGGCATGGACGGGCAGAAAAGCGGACATGCGTCTGCTCCGAGTGTTCGGCTGCATGGTACAGTACAGACCCCACACTGCAAGGACCGGAAAGATTTCTGACCAGGCACGATGGGGAATCCACCTCGGAATCGAACAAGAATACAAGGCGTGGATCGTGCTGGACTACGCGACACACGAAGTGACGAAATCACGTGACTGCATCTTCTACGAGAAGCTGACCCTGCCACTGTTCAAGGAGCACCGGGAAACTAACAAGGTGCCAGAGAGGGTCTTCGAGGGAAATCGCAGCTTCGCCACGTCACACGACGAAGCTGACCTGGCGGAAGATATAGACGCAACCGATGTCACCCCGATGGATACAGCACCCAGCATCCCCCTTAGAAGCCCGCTCCAAACTCCAACCTTCATCCCTGTACACCAATTCTATCCAGATGATACAACTCGCGAAACTCACAACTACACCAGTGAGGCGCGACGATCCCCGGATGCAGAATTACCACAGCCCAACACCTCGCAAGACACCCTCCGCCTCGGCAACGAAAGTGACGATGACGTAGTCGAAGTTACCAGCTTCCATGACTACGACAGCCTCCACTACGAAAAGACCAACGAAACCGGCCTCCGCGTTTTCGGTCTCGCCGTCGTTGTTCGCCACGACTCTCCCAAGGAACCAATAACTGTTCGCCAAGCTCTGTCTGGCCCCGACAGCGAGAAGTGGAGAGCAGCCATGGCCGCAGAAGTCGCGTTGCTGAAAAGGCGTGGCACCTGGAAGCTGGTCCCTTGGTCATCGGCAAAGGAGAGAAAAATTCTCAGCGGCAAGTGGGTCTTCCTCATCAAGACCCTGGCTGATGGCTCCATTGACAAATACAAGGCGCGCTGGATGGTGCGCGACTTCGAGCAAACGCACCTAGTGGACTTCACCCTCACTTACGCACCTGTCGGACGCCACACCTCGGTACGCATCCTCATCTGCCTCGCAGCCGTCAAACAGCGGCCGCTTCGCCAAATTGACGTAGGCAGCGCTTTCCTTTACGCCCCTGTTGACGCCATCATCTTCGTCAAACAGCCACATGTCTTCGAAGAGAACGACGGCGCCGTGTGTCTCCTTCAGAAATCCCTTTACGAGATTAAGCAGGCACCTCGCCTGTGGCCGCAGTATCTCCACTACGTTCTTCTTGAACTCGGTTTCGTCCAGCTACCGCATGACCTCGGAATGTACCGCCGGGAATTGCGCGGCAAGTTCATCCTCCTCGTCGCCTACGTCGACGATCTCCTCTATACTGGCAATGACACGGAGCTGCTGGACCAGTTCGAAGCTGACATCAAGGAGAAGGTCGAGGTGACGATCAATCACAACGTCACATAGTTCTTGGGACTTAATGTCACTCAGTCCGCTTCTTCTATTCACCTCTCCGCCGCCAAATACGCCGAAACACTCGCGAAGCGGTTCGCCATCGCACCAATCAACCTCACCACTCCCTACCGCACTCCTCCTCCTAATCATGAGCCGAACACCACACCCCTCTCCATCGACGATCATCGGCTCTACCAACAGCAGCTGGGATGCCTCCTGTTTGCCGCCGTCACGTGCCGGCCCGATCTCTCCTACGTCGCAAGCCAGCTCGCACAGTACCTGAAGCGACCTGAAGGGGAGAATCTACTGGATCTACGCCGAGCACTGCAGTACTTCATCTCCACTCCCGACGTCGGCCTCACCTACGAAGCTAACCTCACCGCTACTCTGCAGCTTCATGGCTACGTAGATGCTGACCACGCAGGAGATGTTGACAACAGACGCTCCCGCACAGGATTCATTTTCCAACTCCAACCTGCTGGACTCATCTCTTGGAACTCTCAGAAGCAGGAACTTATCGCCCTTTCGTCAGAGGAAGCTGAGTTCATCGCCGCAAGTGTAGCTGTTCGCGAAGGACTGTATCTAATGGAGCTCCTGCAAGAAGCAAAACTGACGATGAATGGGCACTTCACGTTACTCTGCGACAATCAGAGTGCGATCAGGATCGCGGACAAGCCCGGCTTCGTAAACCGCACAAAGCACATCGCACTTCGCTACTTCTTCGTCAAGGACGAAATCGACAAGGGGAGAGTCAAACTCACGTACTGCCCAACCGGTGACATGGCAGCTGATTTCCTGACGAAGAAATTGCCACGCCAACAGTTTCAACACTACGCCAACCTCTGCGGGATCACCAAGAAATCCCACGTGGCCCACCTTCAGGAATGAAGGGGAGTGTTGGAATAACCGAAAGGTCATTTTAAGCATTCCCGAAGGTATCCCACTAACGCATCAGCTGCTAGCAGAGCCGGGTACTGTACCAGTACCGCAATAGCTCATATAGAGCATGCGGAAGGTCGGGGGTCACCCGAAGGTCAACTGTCGAGGGTAGTCAACGGTCATGACCCTTGACCAGCCAAGTAACCGCGCGACAGTTGCTCGCTGCAACATGGTAACTATCGAGAATGGGAATAGTCGTGGTTTCTGTAGTGATACAGTTAATAAGGGAATGTACCCCTCAGAGTACATGGCTAGTTAGTTTGCTATTTAATCTCTTGTACTCCTATCCCTTAATCATCTTGTTCTCTTTCTACTATTATCCAACAAGGTCACTACAGAGACTTTATTGTCTCCTCCTGGACTTAGCAGACTTATCCTATTCACTTGATCCTTCGGTTATATCAGCATACACTACTGTTCCCGCCACACTATGCACCGTTACTACTCGCGACATTCGCCTCGACCACATTCCCGCCATTACACCAGGCGCGACACAAACTTACGGCTCGACTGGTAACCCGCGCTCTGGGCATCTGCTTCGACATTTCCCGACCTCAGTCCTGACCTCAGTCACAGGCCCGTCGCGCACCTCCCACACTTCGTTACCGTTACTACTGTAGCTTCGCTACATGATATTCGCTCATCCTTTTCGCTCGATGTACTGTTTGCCTCGATAGTGCAATTCTCGCTCGCTCGCTCAATTGCACTCGTAACACTTGGTATTCAGAGCCTACGATCTCTTCTCGGGCCGCACCCACACCTTCGTTTCCCCACTATCTCAATATTTGGAGGGGCTAGACGTCTCTCAGCACCCAAGCACCGCCGCTCGAAGTGCTCTCTAAGCACGCACGGCCACGATTAAGGCTCTCGCTGAGCTCGCCCAACACCCCTGCCATGGCCGAATTCAATCTTGTGACACTGATGCATGAACGCTTCGACGAACTCGTGCGCCAACTCGAAGAATCGGCGCTCGAAATCGCGACGCTCACGGCGGAACACGACTCCGTCCGACAGCAATCAACGACGAATGCACCAGCACCAGCACCGACACCTACTAATGCACATGCGCAATCGGATGAGCCGATTGTCATCTCGTCCGGCCCACCGTCACATCACGACAGCATGGGACACCACTCAGGCGCAGCCCGTGATGGCGCCGCCCAACCGATGCCTGACATGGAGAGAATCAGGGCCGTTCCGACCGTGAATGCACATCGCGAAGCCCTGTTTCGTCACGTCGGATTTGCGGCATCTGCGAGCAACGACGACATATGCGAGCCAATGCCGCTCAAGCCACAACGCTCGCCCTGTTTCGACCCCAGCCAACGTGGAGGTCCGACGGTTCAATCGTGGGTCTTCACGATGAACGTACCTTTTCAACGCCAATTACGTCACGTCGGACGTAGCGAAGATACGATATGCTGTTTCGCTGCTGAGGGGCCCCGCCATGGACTGGTGGCGAGTCATCGTGACGTCGCCACGAGCCTAGGAGCCGCCGTCGCAAGAGGAAGGGCCCACGGGGCCACGCAGTAGTGAGACCGCCCAATACAGCACGTGGGATGCGTGGTATGCAGGGCTTCGGACGCGCTTCGAGCCGATCGTGACTTCTATTTCGACGCGTTAGAAACTACGCACTTGGCGGCAACTCTGGTCGGTTCGAGACTACACCAATGATTTCTCGCACTATGTGAGCAAGTCGGATACATGCACGAAGCGGAGCGAGTGGATCGTTACGTCGGTGGGCTGAAGCCGGACTTTTCACACGGAATCATGCTTCGCGGGCTTTCCAACTTCAAAAAAATTCTCGCGCTCGCCGAGAAAATCGACATTCTACGCCGTCCGAGACTGGGGTCCTACTACGGACATCGCCCTCGGAGACCGACCGAGCACGCCACTGTACACGCTGTTGCGGCGAGCACAGCTGCCGCACCATTCAAGGGGTGCTGCTTCGCTTGCAACAGGTTGTGCCATCGCAAGAGCGAATGCCCAGAGGAGCTAAGGCGCCATGGAGCAAAGCAGGGGAGGGAGTCTGGGAGGCAGGGAAACTCCAACAGTCAGTAGACATTGGGCCTACTACTGACGAGACTATTGCTTGCCCGACCCCACCGACCCTCACCGAGTCACAGTACCGATTCACGCCATCGATCGGGCTCGGATGAAAAAGGAGGGTACATCGATGGGTTGCGCAATACTGATTCACGGAAAAATACAGGGGATAGCAGTGAAGATCTATATAGATGAAGGAGCAAGTCACAGTTTAGTTAATACCGTGACTGCACGGAAACTGCAACTGACACTTAGCCGTTGCTTACCAGAGATCGACGCACGCTTAGTTGACGGCATGCCGCTGGCCATACGGGAAAAAGTGGAGAGAATAAAAGTCTGCTGCGGGGGAACTTCGGGTTTACACAGGAAATGCTCGCGACGACATGGGATGGGAATGACATTTTACTCGGACGTGATTGGCTGCAATGCTACAACCCGGGAATTGACTGGACGACGGATAGCTCACTGTGCGAAGTAGTGGTAACTGGGTTGAACTACCTCGCTCGAAGTCACCCGAGTCTTCAACGGTCCACGTCAACGCCATCACGATGAAACAGGCCGTCTCCTCTGGAGATGACGTGTACGCGGTGGATATCGCATTGGTAGGAGAAGCAGAGAAGCCAAGTGATTTTCAAAAACTGCTGGCAGCCGTACCGCCCGAACTACAGGAATTACTGAAACAGTCCCCTGGGATTTTCCACGACGACTTACCGGAGGGACCGCCACCTCAGCGTGCACACGACCACCACATAGAACTAGAGCCGGGGACACAACCAACTGTACAGCGATAGTTCAGACTGGCACAGCCCGAACTCGACAAACGGAGGAAGCAGTTAGATTACCTGTTAGAGAAGCAGTTCATCCGACTGAGCTCGTCACAGTTTGCCGCACCGATACTATTCACACCGAAAGAAGACGGAGGTTTTCGCATGTGTATCGATTACCACGCACTGAACCGAGTAACCATCAAGTCGCGATACCCCATCCCCCGCGCGGACGAACAGATAGACCAACTGCGAACAGCCCGTGTGTTTTCAAAGATAGACTTACGGGGAGGTTACCACCAGATTCGGGTCCAACCGTCAGACTGCGCCAAGACAACCTTTAGAACTAGATACGGATCGTTCGAGTACACACTGATGCCCTTCGGGCTGACCAACACACCGACGACGTTTCAGATGACCATGAACGAGGCGTTCATGCCACTTTTAGATAAATGCGTGATAGTTTAACTCGATGATATCCTGGTCTACAATCGCGACAAACAACTGCACTTCGCGGATTTAGAAGCAGTGTTTAAAATTCCATACAAAAACCGCCTACTAACCAAGGGTTCAAAGTGTGAGTTTTTTCAGGACCAGTTTTAATTTCAGGGGCACATCATTTCGGAGGCTGGAGTCGAGATTGACCCAAAGAAGTTAGACACGGTAAAAGCGTGGCGCCCCCCGACCAACATCATTGAATTACAAAGTTTTTTTAAGGTTCGTTAATTACGTCCGTCGGTTCGTCCCCGACATTGCAGCCTTTACGACCCCACTAACGGACTTACTGCAGAAGGGGGTGGCATTTACGTGGGGGGAGAAAGAGCATGCTGCCTTCTCTGCCCTAAAAACCGTTCTCTACTCACCGCCCGTCCTGCGCATTGCCGACCCACACCGCCCAAATCGAAGTAGTTACCAACGTAAACGACATCGCAATCGGAGCTGTATTGCTACAGGACTTCGGCAATGGCCTACAGCCCATTGCATATAAGCCACAAAAACTGCACCCACCCGAGAAAAATTACCCGATACACGACCACGAAATGCTCGTGATCGTGCACGCATTCAAGGTTTGGCGCTGATACTTGACCAGCGCAGACGTGACCGTATGAACAGACCACAAATCACTACACTACCACCGCGCACAGCCCCACCTCAACCCACGGCAGGTCCGCTGGCTCGAGTTCCTCGAGTCAAATTGTCACTATACAGTCACCTACAAAAAAGGGGGCATCGAACATCGGCGACGCACTGACCCGCCCCGCTGCTCAAATCCACGCCATACTAGTCGCCCAGACCAGCCCACTGCTCACAGGACTATTTATCCACGACTATTAGGCAGACCCATTCTTCACTGGATGAAATTCACAGCAGTTCACAACAGCATAAGGGGTTTATTACGTAAAAGCCGGTACTGATCGCATCTGGGTACCAGGCTACACTTTACTACGGGAGTTTCTGCTACAAGAGGCACACAACGGAGTTACCTCAGGCCATTTTGGAGTAGAGAAGACACGGCAGCAGCTGCAGCGGTATTACTACTGGCCCAAAATGCTGACCGACGTACAGCGACACGTGGCATCGTGTCCCACCTGCCAGCTCATGAAATCACCAAGGAAGCAACCGGCAGGGCAATTGCAGCCGATACCACCCCTAGAGTGTGCTTGGCAGCAGGTGACGATGGACTTCGTCACGGGGTTACCGGCTGGGGCAAGTGGGAACGACGCGATCCTGGTCGTCGTCGATCGGCTAACAAAGATGGCACATTTTGCTACCTGCAAGAAGTCAATCTCAGCCGAAGAAACAACTTGAATTTTCATCGCCACCGTCGTACGACTGCACGGGATACCAGCAGCAATCATCAGCGACCGCGACACGAAATTCACCAGCAACTTTTTGGCGGAACTTGTGGCAGCAGTTCGGCACAAGGCTACCGTTCAGCTCATCGCACCACCCTGAAACTGACGGACAGACGGAACGGACAAACCGGACCATGGAACAGTTAATCTGAGTCATGTGCGATGACCCAACCACGTGGGAACAACAACTGCCACTCATCGAATTCGCGTACAACAACTGCCCATCGGCCACGAATTCTACCTGAACTATAGACAAGACCCCACAGTACCCATGACCCCAAATCCCATCAATCCGGTACCACGCGCCTAACACTTTGCAGAAATTTTACAAGCAGTGCGGACCCGCGCAGCAGACACAATAAAAAAGTCGAACATCATCGCTACACACAATGCCGACCGCCACCACCGCCCCGTCACTTACCAGCCCGACGAACTTGTTCTACTCGATACCCAGAACCTCCGCCTGCCCGTCGGCCCAAAACTCTGCCCCCGATATTGCGGGCCATTTTGTATCAGCCACATGATCACCCCCGTCGCCACCCATCTCCTCCTCCCTGCTGTCTAGTACGTCAGCCTGCTTCGCCCATATGTCCCATCTCCTAGCCAACTGCCTCGCAACCGCCTAGCCATCGTGCCACGACCACCCATAGAACCAATCATCACGCCTGAGAAAATCTTGAGCCACCAAATTTGTGACCCTCGTGGAGCTCGCATGATCGAGTTACTAATACGGTGGAAAGACCGCACAACCACCGAAGACAACTACGTACCCTTGGATAGAATTGAGAACCACCCTGTCTTCACTGAGTATCTGCGCAGCTGAAATTTTCGGAATCTACATGCACTCTCGTAAGGAGGGCCTCCTTAGAGGGGGGGGGGGGGGAGTGTAAGGATTTTTTTTTTTTCCTTACGCCGCATCCCTGCTTAGCGCGTACATTACTGTTCCTGCCATACTGTGCACCGTTACCACCCGCAACATTCGCCTCGACCACATTCCCGCCATTACACCCGTCGCGACCCAACCTCACGGCTCGACTGGTAACCCGCGCTTCGGGCCTCCGCTTCGACATTTCCTGACCTCAATCCTGACCTCAGTCACAGACTTGTCGTGCACCTCCCACATTTCGTTACGGTTACCACTATAGCCTCGAAATAAAATATTCGCTCATCCTTTTCCCTCGATGTACTGTTTGCCTCGATAGTGCAATTCTCGCTCGCTCGCTCAAGTGCACTCGTAACAGAAACCAAATGGGACCTTTCATTCCATAATCATCGATAAATACAGCGAATGGAACAATTGGTCGTCACGCTTTGACACCCAACAGAATGATGAGACAACACCCACTGGACGTGAATACGAATCATGTCCATCCATTGAACATGTGCAAAAACAATGCATAACAACTGTGAGTGAATACTAAAATGTATCGCTCCTACAATAGAGATGGTTCGGTATGCTAAGGTGAGCAATGCTGCCCCATTAAAGATCCCCACCTCATTTGCAGACTTGACACACTTTCACGTCACCCCCCAAAACGACACAAGCGACAAAACATGATGACGATACCACACACTATACGACACTGGATAATATACGTACTTAAAGGAGGTGGAAAACGACATTTATTAAGCAAACGACAAACGATCAACAATAACACACCTCAACAGTGATAAGGTGAATGATCAAATGCAGTGGTGCTACAACAGAGATGTTTATGGTTGCAGAGAATAGGCGATTGTGGGAGAGCCTAGGCGCAGAGTTGCACAGTTAGAGAGTGAAGCGCGAGATTTGCGTATACGGACTTGCTGCAAACCAGATACTGGTATTTGGAGAATAGTATGCTTGGTATGTTGCAATAGGCTTGGTATCCAGTAATGAAAGGAAAGTAGTTGATTAACTAATTGATTACAACAGAAACAATATGAACCTTACAGGAAACATAGTGACATGTGCGAGAAAATTCTACGAGAACGTTGTTCATGAAGAACGTTGTTCAAGGAGAACGTGCAAGCACCTACTCTAGTATGCGGTTCCAGGTTGGCACCGCCAGGTGAAAATACCATCAAGTGAAAATACCTTCAGGTGCATTTTCTACCTGCCCAGGAGTAGTTGCGCAGGTGCTCGCAACAGACAGCTGCACATACTCGTTTGTGCAATGTTGTCACTTCCCTCCAATTCGGTTTAGTGTTGGATAGTCCTTACCGAAGTGCACTATTGGAGTGTATTTAGCGAATACGGAAGCTCGGGTATGCGGTATGCGAAAGCTCGCTACTTCGCATAGGGCTGCTACATGCGAAACCAGGCGCGTGCAAGGCTTCACCTCAACACTCCCCTGCCCTGCTCGTGCCTGGGCAATTGAGGAGTTAGCACACCACACAAAGCGAAAGATATTAATAGAGTACAAAAGGGTGATGATTTTGTAACTCGTCCGCGTGTTTCCGCATATGCATACTCACCGCACCAGCCATGTTGAAGGGCATGGCACCTATTCATGCGCATTGTCACGCTCGTCGTCTGAAAGATCGACTTGCCCAATGGCGACAGAGCAGCGCTTGAATGCCGGAGAATGCAGCGCCTTTGTAAGATAGTCCGCGGGTTGCTAGCTGGTCGGGATGTACGTAAGGGTGATCTTTTTGTGCTTCACCATCTGCTGCAGCCAAGTTTACCGCCTCTCCAAGTGCTTGAGAACCCCCTTGAGCCCTAACCCTTCTGCAACCGCTATTGCAGATGAGTTGTCCACGTGGATGACAGTTGGCACCCCATCATCGAAAAGCCGAAATTCAGCGAGAAGAAAGCGCAAACGGCGCGCCTCCTTGCCGACCTCTGTTGCAGCAATGTACTCATATTCCGTTGAGGATAGCATCATGCACTTGATCCTCTGACTTGCCCACAAATTGCAGCTCCGCCAAGCACGAAAACGTTTTTGCTGGAACTGCAGCGCGTCTCCAGGTCACCCGCATCATTGGAATCCGCATACCCCATCATCAGAGTATTCAGTCCACCACTGAACCCGAGGGCGAAATCACGGGTGTTCACCACGTAGTCGATGCAGCGGTCCAGCTCCCTCCAGTGCTGGTCACTACGAACTATCACCCCGGAGCCCAAATTAATGCATGCGTACGCAATGTCGGGACGTGTCGTCCTCGTGACAAACTGTAGCGAACCCACTCTCTGGCGGTATTCCTCCTCTTCACGCGCTTGGTATTCTTCGCCATCAAATGTCAACTTGGTGTACGCATCGACCGAGATGGGCGTTTTCGGGCGGCGACCTGTCTGCTCTTCGTCCACCAAGCGGCGGCGCAGCATGTCCACATATCCACTTTGGTGCAACCACAACTTTTGCGCAGACCTGTCGCGCACAATCTCCAGCCCCAAATACTTCTGCACGGGAGAGATTTCCCGCAGCTCGAATGCGTTTTGCAGAAGCTCACGAAGGTCCTTCAGCATTTTGAGGCTCCTACTCGCGGCGAGCAAGTCATCAACGTAGACCAGTAGCCAGCAACCGACCCCATTAGCACAAACTTGAAGTAAAGCGCTTCGTCAACGTGACTCTTGCTCCACCCGCTGCCAATGAGTACACTGTCGAGTGGCGAATACCACAGCAGTGGACTCTGTTTGAGTCCGTACAAGCTTTTTTCAGAAGCTTCCATATGCGAGATATACCGTCGTTGAAGTACTCGGGCTGCTCCATGTACAGAACTCGGTTGAACTTGCTCTGCATGTATGCGTTTTTCATGTCCAGCTGCATGAGATGAAGATCGAGTACTGCGACAATAGAGAGGAAAATGCGCAGTGTAACGTAGCTGCCGACCGGTGAATACGTCTCATCATAATCCGCATCATATATCTGCATAAATCCCTTCACGGCGGGACGTGCCTTTTCGCGGGCAACCATGTCCTCGGCGTTGTACTTCGTCATAAGAACCCACCTGTTCTTCATAACATTGACGCAGCGCGGTCGAGGCACCAGCTCCCATGTTCCATTGGCAAGGAGGCTGCGCATCTCCTCCTCCATAGCTACCTTCACCGCCTTCCCCTTCCATCTTGCTAGCGCTTCCTTGACGGTCATCGTGGAGATATCCCACCGTCGTTTTGGGTCAGCGTGCATATCGGGATCCAGTTCTGGCAGCGTGGTATCCGCGCTTGTGACATCGAGAAGCGTGTTTGTGAATACCGGGCACACATCAACCTATTTCTTTAGAGGCACACCAAATTTGGAGCGGGTGGAATGCCGTGTCGGCAGCTTGACTTCCACCACATCGCTCGAAGAACTATTTCCAGATGACTCCCTTGCATCATTGCTGGCTTTGCCGATGACCTCCACAACGCCGCTCGACGTGCTATCGCTGATCTGCTCCCGTGTCAACTACTCCCCTGTCACCTGCTTCCCTGTCACCTGCTCCCCTGTCACATGCTCCCCCGCCTGTTTCTGCATACCAGGTGCGCCATCCTCAAAAGATGCGGCAGGTCGACCATCGACGATGCCGATGCGCGGCGCCGTAGGTAGCGCATCGTGTCTCCCCTCATCGTCGTCGGCCGATTTGGACGGGGTGTTGGCGGTGGGACGAGAGATGCTTCCCGCAGCTAGAAGCGGAGAGGAAATGACAGCAAGTGGGAGAAGGTTGACGGTTTGATGACAGGAACCACACGCGGGTACATCGGTGGGAAAGTAGAGCTAGGGATGGACGTGGGGACGCGCGGAGGTGCAGGAGCTAAAGCCGGGGTGTCAAGCGGATCGTCGATCTCATCGGCAAGAAGACTCGGTGATGGAACAGAGTCCGCCGAAGTGGATACCTTGTGTACACTTTCTGGCGCACGCTCGGCTTTCCAGTCATCCAGCGACCGTGTATCATAAAATATCACCTCCAAGGTGGTAACGATGCGGTTGACAGCGAGATCTAGCACCTCCCAACCTTTGCTCGCGGGAGAAACGCCAAGATGAAGACCCCACCTGGCTTTCAGTGCAAGCTTCCCACCGCGATGAGGTGGACATGGTGAGGTCCGGCCTCGTTTTGTACATCAGCGTATACGGTGTTGCTTCCGAAGGCAGAGAAGCGCGCTCAATGCTGTGGTCCACACACACAGCTTGGCAAAGTGCGAGGTGCCACCAGTGGTGTAGCACATTCATTTGCAGAAGCATTGTCCGCACCGCCTCGACAAGTGTGCGCATTTCGCGTTCAACCATACCATTCTGCTGCGGGGTATACGGGCATGTCAGATCGTGGACAATGCTGTGCTTGTCGAGGAAGGCAGTAAAGTCGCTGCTCAAGAACTCCCCTCTGCAGTCAGAACGGATAATCTTCACAGTCAGCTTGGTTTGCCGCTCCACCATCGTCAGCCACTTTTCAAATCGTCACTCTTCCGCGTGAGAAGATACGTCCACATGAAGCTCGTTTTGCGATCCTTCAGGAGAAGAAAGTAGCGACTTCCTGTCAGAAATAACTGAGCAGGAATGGAATGAACTAGCACAGAGTTTGGTACAAGTAGGAAACCCTAACTTTGTGTACCCCCTAAGGTGTAACCCACTACAGCCTACACAATATAAACATGCAATGTTTGACACACCCCCATAGGCGCAGTGGGAGACAACCACAGGGTCACAAGACCAGTCAAAGCAAAACAAAGCAAGCTCAGGGTGGATCTCAAGGATTCCACACAAATTCCGAGCACAAGCAAGCGGTCACAAGACCAGTTCACATGCAGGTTTATAACAAAGCAAGAGATACAGTGATCACAACCTAGCAAAAGTAAACAAGTAGGCATATATATATAGTGATCACAGTACAAGCAAGGTCAAGAGGTAAGCAAGTGAGGCCCAGTAGGTACAAGGCCTAGCAGAGTGCAAAAGCGCTGATGGTCACAAGGCTGAAGCGCCTTGGTGAACACATCAGCAGTGTTGGCCTCCGTGGCCACGTAACGCAGACAAAGCTGACCACGCTGCTGCAGCTCTCGAGCAAGGAAGTACCGCAGAGCGATGTGCTTCGTTCTGTGCTCCAGTCTGTGCTCCTCACACAAGGCAATGGCAGCCTTGTTGTCGACGTACAGAACTGGAGGAGAACGAGGCCGCTCTCCGAGGTCGGTCAGCAGGTAGGTCAGCCAGCGTAGCTCCTGAGCAGCCGTGGCTGTGGCGTAGATCTCAGCCTCACAACTGGAGCTGAGAACAGAAGAAGAGCGAGTAGAACGCCAAGAAACTGAGCCGGAGCCAAGGCTGAAGGTGTAACCCTGGGACGACCGCTGAGTAGCCTGGTCGTCTGCCCAAGAAGCGTCTGAGTGCCCTGTGAGAACAACCCGGTCTCGCCCTCCAAGCACAAGCCCCATGCCCGACGTACTGCACAAGTAGCGCAACACCCTCTTAGCAGCATCCATGTGCTCCTTCCGGTGACGGCCAGGAGCGACATAGCGTGCTAGGATGCTAAGAGGGTATGCAAGGTCAGGTCGAGTGCAGGTCATCAGGTACATGAGGCAGCCCACAAGCTCTGGATACGGGCCACTCGGCTCTACGGACTCATCCGAAGGCAGAGCTGAGAGCGAGTGACCGGTAGGCAGAGGAGTGGACTGAGGCGAGGAGTACGTGAAGCGGAAGCGCTGGAGAACCTGCTGCACCATGTGTGACTGAGTCAGGGTGATGGTGCGCCGTGCTCTGTCCCGGGTGATCCGCAAGCCAAGATAGCTCGTCAGCTCACCCAGGTCTGTGCACGTGTGTCTCCTCTGCAGCTCCGACTTCACGTGAGCGAGTGCCGCGGTGTCAGCAGTGGCAAAGACCAAGTCGTCGACGTACACGAGGATGTAGAACGGCGGCAGCGAGGTGTCGGTGCGTAGAAACAGCGACGGGTCAGCAGTAGAGGGAGCGAACCCAAGAGCCGCAAGTGTCGTCCTCAGTGTGTTGTGCCACTCACGTGGCGCCTGGCGGAGACCGTAGACCGGCCGCTGAAGCCTCCACTGGGTGCCAGGAGGAACTGACCCAGTGAAGCCAGGGGGGCGGCGCAGCCAGATCTCCTCGTGCAGGCTGCCCTGCAAGAAAGCAGTGCTGAAGTCAAGAGAGTGAAGCTCGTAGTCGCGGTGAGCGGCTATGTGCAGCAGCACCCGAAGAGTAGTCATCTTCGGGGTGGGGGAGAAGGTCTGAAAGAAGTCTACTCCCTCTCGCTGACTGAAGCCTCGAGCCACGTAGCGCGCCTTGAAGACAGGCGGAGAACCCGTCGGCCGCTTCACCCTGAAAATCCACATGCCACTGACGATGTTCGCCCCAGGAGGGGGAACCTCGTCTACGTAGGTGCCTGTGGACTTCCAGGAGGCCATCTCTGCGTCCATGGCTGTCTGCCACTGAGAGGAGTAGGGACCCGCCATCGCCTCAGCGTAAGAGCGTGGGGTCGGGATGTCTGGTGCATCCGGGTCTCCCTCAGGGGCAACTAGCAAGGACACGAGACGGGGCAAAGCAGCAGCAAGGCAGTGGAACTCCTCCTGTCTGTCCTCAAGGACGTCCGTGCCGAGGGCACACTCACCCCCGACGGACGGAGGACAGGCAGACGCAGACTCAGACCTAGCGACAAGGCTGGCAGCGTAGTCTAGGCGACAGCGAGCAGCAAAGTCAACCAACTCAGCGACCAGAGCAGACGCAGCAGAGGACTCAAAGGTCGGGTCAGTGACAACTGTAGCGAGGAGACGCGTAACAGTGGGACTGGCAGCACGACGGGAGTCAGACTCCGGGTCAGGAAGAGTAGGAAGAGAGGACGCAGGAGGAGACGGCAGCGGGACACGCTGCGGAGCAGTGGAGGGACGCAGAGTCATGTAGTGAGTGCCAGGGACAGGAGGAGGACGCTCACGTGGGACACGACGACCAGTGCGAGCAGTACGAACAGGCGACGCAGGACGAGACTCAGGCTCACGACGCTCTGTAAGACCTCCTGTGGGACCAGCGTAAGGAGAGGGAGCAGGGAGAGGCGAGGCAGGCGGTAACTGTGACTGCGGCTGGACAGGCAGAGGACACTCGACGGAGGGAGGAGGACTAGGAGGAGGAGCCTGACCAAGAACCTGCTGAAGGAGCGGTACGAAGTACGGTCGCGGCCGCGCAGCGTCTCCAGAAGCAGCAGGGACACCAGTGGCAGTCCCAACGCCCGAGTCCTCAGCACCAGCAGCAGCTCCAACGCCCGGGTCCTCAGCACCAGTAGGAGCTCCAACGCCCGAGTCCTCAGCACCAGCAGCAGCGCCACCGGTCGGGTCCTCAGCACCAGCAGCAGCTCCAACGCCCGGGTCCTCAGCACCAGCAGCATGGCGATTGGTCAGGTCCTCAGCACCAGCAGCAGCGCCACCGGTCGGGTCCTCAGCACCAGCAGCAGCTCCAACGCCCGGGTCCTCAGCACCAGCAGCAGCTCCAGCCCCCGGGTCCTCAGCACCAGCAGCAGCTCCAGCGTCCGGGTCCTCAGCACCAGCAACAGCACCACCGCTCGGGTCCGCAGCACCAGGAGCACCACTACGAAGACTGCAGCGCCGCGTGTACCACTCGCGGATCACCTGAATGGGGGGGAGCTCCTGGGTAGGAGGGGAAGTACCGGGACGAGCTCCAGCAGCACCTCTCTGGAGGCGGCAGTACTCGAGGTACCTCTCCTGCAGCTGCTGGGAGGAGAGGGCTCCTCCAGGTGGAGCACGCTCAGGCTCAGCACCCCCAGACTCAGCACCCCCAGACTCAGCACCCCCAGACTCAGCACGTCCAGACTCAGCACCCCCAGGCTCAGTACCTCCAGGCTCCGCACCTCCAGGCTCCGCACCTCCAGGCTCCGCACCTCCAGGCTCAGCACCCCCAGGCTCCGCACCTCCAGGCTCAGCACCCCCAGGCTCCGCACCCTCAGACGCAGCACTCCCAGGCTCAGCACCCCCAGACGCAGGACGCGAGTCAACAGCTACCTCGACAGGCTCACCCGGGTCTACCTGGGACACACCTGAGGGAGCGGCACCCTGAGGGGGGAGGGGGTCTGGTACCTCAGCACCTGGAGCGAGGAAGAGCGGCGGAGGGGGGAGGGGGGCAGTGCGGTAGGGGAAGAGGCGGTAGAAGGGGACGGACTCGTCAAAAGTGACGTCCTGAGAGGCCAGAACCCGGCGCGAGGTGACGTGGTAAAACTGCCATCCAGGCGCGTCGGGAACAAAGCCAAGGAAGACACAGGGAAGAGCGCGACGGGAGAGCTTGTCCACAGACGTGTCGCGGACAAAAGCTCGGGATCCCCACACCCGGAAACGCGACGCATCGCCAACCTCTCCCGTCCACCGCAGAGTCGGGGAAGTCTCCGGCAAGGAGACACGGGGCCAGAGGTTGAGCTGATGCGCAGCGTACCGGACCGCAAACGGCCACAGAAAGTGGGGAGCAGCCGCATGGGTCAGGGAGGTACGAGCGACCTCCATGACTAAGCCAATGCGGCGCTCAGCAACCCCATTCTGCTGTGGAGAGGCCGGAAGCGTGTACGACTGCTCAATGCCGTGCTCAGCACAGTAGGCTGCCAAGAGGTCGGAGGCAAACTCACCACCTCTGTCAGAGTGCAAGCGCAGGACAGGAAAGTCCGAGTGAAAGCGCTCGCCTAGCTGGAGACGGGCTCGGCTGATCCAGGGGATCAAAACACCAGGGACGTCACCCTTGGCGCGCAAGGGGAAGACCGTGGTGTAGCGCGAGTAGTCGTCAACAACTATCAGGAAGTACCTCTCCTGACCCTGACCACGGACGCGGGCTAGGCCCCACACGTCCATGTGGAGCGTCTGCAGGGGAGCGGTCGTCGGGGGAAAGGAGGAGGAGTGAGGAGCGGCGCGCTGCCGCCCCTCGACACAGGGAATGCAGTCAGGAGCAGGGGAGTCAGGAAGGGGAGGGAGCACCCTGGGAAGACCAGCAACAAGGTCCCGTTTGTGCATGGCCCGCAGGCGCTGCACAGACGGGTGACCAAGGCGGTGGTGCCAGAGGACGGTGTCGTTCGCCAGAGAGCGACACGAGCAGGGGGCGGACAGCTGACCTGACGCTGACGCAGACGCAGCTACCTGAGGGGACTCAGTGGTCAGTGTGTACAGGTCAGACCCCGGCTCTCGAGTGAAAGTAGCTAGGTGGCGGCCCGTCCGAGCACACGTGCAGTGAGTCACACGCTCGTAGGCAGGGGTGAACTGGTGAACACCCCCGTCCTGGAGCGCACTACCTGCCACCAAGTTCGTGGAGAACGAGGGGAGGTAGAGACCTGAGAGCGTGCCGGACGGAACCGCTGGACACGGAAGGGTGGTGGAGGAGGTCGCAAGGACCGGACCCCCAGAGGGGTCAGCAAGAGAGACAGCAACCGGCCGAGCTAGAGGCTCAAGGACAGTGCGGTCACGAAAGAAAGAGCGAGAAGCACCTGAGTCCAGTGTGAAGGTGTGCAGTGCTGCAGTCGACTCAGTACCAGGGGGCACAGACGCACAAGCACCTAGAGCAGCAGCTGCAGTAGTACCTGTGGAAGCAGACACACTAGCACCTAGAGCAGCAGCGGGGCTGGCCTGAATGCCCGGGTCGGGCGGAACACGCAAGTACTGAGCACCCTCTCCACTAATAGACATCGCATACATGGCAGTGAGAATAGCATCAAAGTCCAGTGCCCAAATATCAACACCCTTCCTGAGCAGCTCAGCCCAGCGCGGCAGCTCACCCCCACCAGGAAACTGGGTGCGCCACGCATCGTTGAGGCGGGCGAAGCAGCGCTCCGTCTGGTGCGGCCCCCCACACGTCTGGCCAGTGCGGTCACCTGTACGAATAACGTACTGGCAGGTGACGCTGCGCCGCGCATACCACTCACGGGCGGCCTGAAGGGTCGGGGCAGGCTGCTGACTCTGACCGCCCCCCGGGCCTCCACGACCACCACCCCCTCCGCCTCCGCCCCGGCCACCTCCACCCCTGCCGCTGCCACGACCACCTCCGCCTCCGCTGCCACCTCCGCCCCTGTCACCACTCCCAACGCCGCTGTCACCTCCACCACTGCCGCCACTAGCCTCTCCAGTCGCACCTCCACCGCCACCACCTCCACCCCCGCCTCCTCCGCCACCACCCCCACTCCTGCCACTCCTGCCCCTGCGTCGTCCGCCTGAAGCAGACGCAGCCCCGACCTTCTCAGCACCAAGGAGGTCGACAGCAGCAGCAGAGGCGACAGAGGGGAGGAGGGGGGAAGGGGAGCACCCCTCGAAGAAGGGGCCGCGGGGGTCGCCACGAGAGGTGCCTACAGCGACGATACTAGCCTCGGCTGCAAGCAGTTCCTTCTCGAGGAGGTCTACGGTGAGCTCAGTGGGGGAGCGAGAGAGGAACTGGTCCCTGACAGGGCGCAGAGAGTCAGGGAGGCGGGTGACAACGTGGTAGAGAGTGATCCAGAGCGGGGGGGGGTTGCTAGCAAGGAACTCGTCAGGCATGGCAGCGCGAAAGCGAGCCTCACTAGTCTTAAGGTGGGTGATGAGGTCTGCGACAGTGTGAAAGGAGGCTAGGTCGGGGAACAGGTAGGGGAGAGTGAGGCGGCCTAGCGTGGCAGAAGCGGGTGAGGAGTAGCGGGCCACTACAGCTGTGTAGAGGTCCTTAGCAGTCTTGCACTGGCCGAAGTGCTCGCGCTCATCTAGCGGCAGGGAGTTGCGAATAGCAAAGCGAGCGTGCGCGTCACGGGTCTGCCACTGTGAGCGCTCAGCTGGGGGGGCAGTAGCGAGTGGGGCGGTCGCATGGCCGAGAGCGTGGTCGTACAGTGTAATATCTTCCTTGGCAGTGAGCTGTAGGAAAAGGTGCAGGTCATCTAGCCAGGTTTCGAATTTGACCGGACGGCCCTCGGCGTCGAAAGCTAGAACAGGAGGACTAGCCATAGCGACAGCGGCAGTAGTAGAAGCAGTAAAGTCACTGAAAAGGCGTGCGCAGGGTCAGCGGGGCCGGTGGGGCCTACGGACTGTAGTGGCGCACAAGCAGCAGTAGCAGGAAGTGTAGTAGTAGGATCTGCAGTGGTGCACAGGCGCAGCAGGCGGCAGCGAGAGCCGGCGCAGCAGGGGCGGGCTCAGCAGCGGTGATACGCGGGCGGCGGCGGGCGCAGCAGCGGCGGTGCGCGGGCGGCGGCGGGCTCAGCAGCAGCGGTGCGCGGGCGGCTGCGGGCTCAGCAGCGGCGGGCCGGGAGCAGGCAGCGCGCGGGCCGTGCGGGCAGCGTGCGGGCCGGCGGCGGTCAGCGCACGAGCCGCGCAGGCTCAGCGCGGGCTGCGCGGGCTGCTCGCGGGCTGCGTAAGCGGGTCGCGGGCGGCTCGCGGGGGTTCGCGGGCAGGTCGCGGGCTGCTCGCGGGCAGTTCGCGGGCTGTGCGCGGGCTGCGCGGGCTGGTCGCGGGCTGCGCAGGCGGTTCGCGGGCTGTGCGTGGGCGGTTCGCGGGCTGTGAGCGCGGCGCGCTGTGCGGTTCGCGGGCGGCGTGACGGGGCCGATCGGGGCGCTAAGGGGCGACGCGACGGGGGCCGTGAGAGGCCGCTAGGAAAAAAAAAAAAAAAAGTTCGACGGGGCCGCAGGGCCGCTAGATCGTGCTAGATCGACGGGGCCAGCGGGGCCGGAAACAAGCGAAGGTAAGCAGGTAGGTAAGTCGGTGGGCCCTAAGAACAGTCCTAGCGAAGGACCTGCTCTGAAACCATGTCAGAAATAACTGAGCAGGAATGGAATGAACTAGCACAGAGTTTGGTACAAGTAGGAAACCCTAACTTTGTGTACCCCCTAAGGTGTAACCCACTACAGCCTACACAATATAAACATGCAATGTTTGACACTTCCGTCCTTTGCAGCAACTCGAAAGGGTCCGCAGATGTCGATGTGCACTACGTCCAATGCGGTTTTGGGTTCAGAACCTTGGTCGGGGAAGGTATGACGAACCAACTTCCCGCCAACGCAAGAAACGCACACCAGGTCCGTGCCAGCCAATGACGTGATCTCCAATCTGGCTACCACGCCACATGCAGCCTTGCACTTTATCGTATCCAGCCTCACGTGCGCAAGTCGTGCATGCCAGATGTCCGTCGACGACCTCGTAGATGACGCAAACATCCGCAACGCGACCGTCTCCGTTGGCGGCACCGTCGGTTGCTGCGATGAACATGGGCGGAGGTCGGTGCAGAGGACGCGGCCAGTGTAGCACGCAGCACTGAGAACAGCTCCCTCATCAGATACAAGAAGTGTCTCGTCGCCGGTGTCCTGAAATTGCACACCCCTGTCCTTTAGCTGTCCAGCTGACAGCAGATTTGCCTGTACGCCAGGCACATACAGCACATCGGGGATGAGAATCTTCGTGTCCGCTGCCCCTTGAAGAGCAATTGTGCCTCGCCCCTGCACGGGCTGGATAGCGCCGTTGAATCTACGCAAACGGTGAACGTCGCCTGTTGCATTCATATCTACGAATGCCTCACGCGTCCCCATGAGGTGATGAGAAGCGCCACTGTCGCGGAGTACCACGGTTGGATTTGCTTGCACAGCTGCAGCGACCGCCTGGAAGTCCTTGCCAGCTTCCAGAGCCAAAGAAATGGTCGGTTCCGCGGATGTGTCCGCCACTACGCCGTCCATCAAACACGATGCTTGGCCTTTGTGGTGCACGTCGTCACTTGGAGCGCCCTTCTCACCCTTTTCGCGGGAGGTTCTGGCATCCGACGGCTGCTTGTCCTTGGAATCCGAGTGTTGTTTGTCCTTGCGGTATGCGGTTTCGCGACGAGGTTGACGGTTTTGCGATCGTCTGCACGGAGCGTCCTGGCCATCGCCAGCCGCCTTGTTGACGCGATCGGGTCATTGGTTTGCGAAGTGGTTGGGATCTCCACAAACGAAGCAGTATCGTTGAGAGTTGCACTTTCCGCCACCGGAACGCTCGTCGCTCTTGGTCGTCTTCGCGCGGTTGACTTGTTTATCATTTTCGCCTCCTCCGCGTAAATTTCCCCACTTCTGTTGCTGCCGTTGCTGCTTTGCCGCAACATAGTTGACTTGAGGGAGAAGCTGCTCCTTGCGCCGCTCGGATTTAAGTGTGAACTCCTCTTCAATGATGTAGCTCGAAAGCAAATCCTCGTCGAGCTCTTCCCGTAAACTTTGGAGTTTCACCATGTGTTGAAGGAGATTGTAGCTTGCAGGCCGACATTCGATGACATGCGTGACATACGAAGACATTGATTAGACGTCAACAGCTGTGCAGAATGAAACTATGCGCATCGCTCATCATCATTCTCAGGCGGCACCTCCACTAAGCCGTGGACAAACTTCTTCATCTGTGCGATCTCCAACTGCGGCTCAATGGACTCGATCCATGTTGTCAAGTCGTGACGCTCTTCAAGCAGTTTCGGCACTACGATTTTGTCGGGTGAGAACTTGAAATATCCGTCTTCCGGAGCGATGCCACCATCGTGTAAAGTTGACGCATTTGCCGTCTACGAGGGTCCGCCACCACTTCGTTGTGCAGAGATGCGGGGACCGTGTGCATCACAGCGCGCACTTGTTGCAGCGGATGACCGAAGGACCTGCGCTTGCGTTCCACCGACGCTCGCGGTGTTCACCCTGACGGCCCATTGCAGTTCATCATGCGTAACTCTTGCGCCTTCATTGCCATCGAGGTTGACGTTGTTGCCTTCAGCACGGGGAGAAGCGGACTCGATTTCCGCATCAGCGCGAGGAGGTGGGTGATCGCGAGCCCACTTCGAACGAGCTCTTTTGATCATCAGCTCTTGATCCGTGTCGCTTATTTCGCCATGACTGTGGCGCTCCTGCAAAGCAGCCACCTGTGCTTCCAGGTCCATAACTTCCGTAGCGGCGCCCTCAACGACCATACGGAATCATAGTTGCTGCCGGGCCAAGGTTGAAAACTTCGTCAATCGTATACGATGCTATCTGAAGTTCACGTGTACGTCCACGCTCACCGCACCATGCGGAGAATAGGCGATTGTGGGAGAGCCTAGACGCAGAGTTGCACAATCAGAGAGTGGAGCGCGAACTTTGCGTATACGGACTTGCTGGAAACCGGATACTGGTATTTGGAGAACAGTATGCTTGGTATGCAGCAACAGGCTTGGTATCGATTCACGAAAGGAAAGTAGTTGATTAACTGATTGATTACAACAGAAACGAAATGAACCTTATAGGAAACATAGTGCGAGAACGTTCTTCAAGAACAATGATCATGAAGAACGTTGTTCAAGGAGAACGTGCAAGCACCTACTCTAGTATGTGGTTCTAGGAGAGGTTGTACAGGAGCTCGCAATAGTCAGCTGCACATACTCGTTTGTGCAATGTTGTCACTTCCCTCCAATTCGGTTTTGTGTTGGATAGTGTATGCCAAAGTGCAATTTTGGAGTGTACTCGGAGAATACCAATGCTCATGTATGCGGCATGCGAAACCTCGCTACATCGCATAGGGCTGCTACACGCGAAACTAGGCGCGTGTAGGGCTTCACCTCAACACTGGTATGCTAAGGCGAGCAACGCTGCCCCAAAAATGATCCCCACCTCAACCGCAGACCCGACACACTTTAACATCACACCCCAAAACGACACGAACGACAAAACATAACGACGACGCTGCCACACACTGTACGACAATGGAAAACGTACGTACTTTACGAAGGTGGAAAACGACTTCAAAGACAAGGGTGGCGGTGAAAGCAGTACACATACAAGGTGGTGCACACAAGCATAGTTATGATGTATCAAAGGTGCATAAAAATAACTAGCCATTCACTCCGTTCTCGCCCCACGTATGTTTTCCTTCCATTGCCCTCTTCCTCCCCCTTTCCTTTCCACCCCCCACTTTCATCTTCATTCTTTTTCATTCCCTTTACTTGCAGGATTAGACCCTTATGCCCCGCACGATAAAAAAACAAGAATACAAATGCGTCAAAATTACAACATGAAGATTTATTTGACACATGCACGCCCATGTACAAACACACATACTCATGTATACATTTTCTTACATTCACTCTTACACAAGCAAATAACTGCACACTTATAATCAAACTTTTGCAACACCACTTCCACCCTGCACAGAGTGCAGAGCCAGGTACAAGTATAGAAAGTGGAATTAATTCTTAAACACCGAAAGAGGTTTGCATCAGGCTTACAAATGAAAATTTGACGAAAAAACAACTAAATTCGAACAAGCGAAGCATCAACAAACAAAGCATAAATAACAAAACAAAACAACATATACATGGCCACCACGGCGCTGCGTGGTCTTTGAAGGTGTTGAAGGAGGTGTTGAAGGAACGGTTGGAGGAGCATCTTGTGCTATGCGATTGTTGCTGTTATTCACAGTAGTTGTCGTATCCTCCTATGGAATGAAGGGAAAAAACAAATCCGTTTGCATGTTAGTAGAAAAATATAATAATATATCGTTCCACGCACAAGTGTGGTAGTTGCATACGATCGTTCCAAATGGTTTTGCGCCACACAGTGTGTTACTTACATTTCTGCGCATTTGTGCAAATGAAGTGATGGTCCTCTCAAAACTATCTCCAGCTTCTTTCGTCACAATCTGCAATCTAACATAAGAAGAAATAATAATAATGAAGAAAAAGGATTCACAATGGTTGATTAAACAGCACGGGAGGAAAGTTGGCGTGATGACGCCATACACCCTCTTGCTTCCCATGACCTGAGAGAGGGGTACAGCAGGAGAAACATGCGGAAAAAACACAAGAGGAAGGTTGGAGTGATGACGTCATACGCCCTCTTGCTACCTGTGAGTTGAGAGAGGGGTACAGGGAAGGAAACAGGAGAAGGAAAGAATACGGGGAAGGTTGGCGTGCGCCATACACCCTCTTGGTGGTCGTGTGCTAAGAGGGAAGGGAAGAGAATGGGAGGAAGGTTGACATGATATCATCATACGTGAATGGCGATATAAGAGGGGGAACAGGAGGAAAGAGCACAGGAAGAAGGTTGGCATAAGGTGTCATATGCTCTTTTGCTGCCCGTGAGTTTAGAGAAGGGTGTAGTGGGGGAAACGGAGGGAGGAACGTGCACAGAAGGAAGGATGGCATGATGGCGTCATATGCCCTCTTGCTGCTTGTGAACTGAGAGAGGTGTCCAGGGGGGGAAAAGTAGGGGAGGAACGAGCACGGAAGGAAGGTTGGCATGATGGTTTTATACGCCTTATTGCTGCCCGTGAGCTTAAAGGGTGCAGTGGGGGAAATGGGGGGAGAAACGAGTAGAGAAGGAAGGTTGGCGTGATGACGTCATACGCCCTCTTGCTACTCGAGAGCTGAGAGAGGTGTACTTGGAGGGGAAATAAAGGGAGGAAAGAGCACGGTAAGAAGGGTGGCGCAGTGGCGTCATACTCTCTTTGCTGTCCGTGAGCCGAGAAAGGGGTACTGGGGAGGAAAGGTAGGGAGGAAAGATCACAGGAGGAAGATTGGCATAATGACGTCATACGCCCTTTTACTGCCTGTGAGCTGATAGACGGGTACAAGGAGGGAAAGGAGGGGAGGAAAGAGCACTGGAGGAAGGCTTGAGTGATGGCGTCACTCGCCTTTGAGCTGAGAAACAGATAAAAGGGGGAAAAGGGGACGAAAAGCACATACTTGTCAGGGGGAAAGGAAAGAGCACATACTTGTCAAAGAGAGAACAACATGTAACAAAATCATGCAATGTTGAGTTTCATATTCGTCGAACAAACCTGAGGTGGTGCGTCCAGATCAGACGAAAACAGCATCTGAAGAGATGTGGGCGTGAATGCACTTAGAGGAATGCTAGCCTCCTTTGCTGTCATGCGGGCATGTGACTTACGGTGCCAAGTCAGCACTCCTTGCACCCCACCAATTGAATACCTGGACAATGCATATGCGGCAAAAGAAATAGAAGGTTATCGATGATATTTTACAAACATCAGTACAACGACCTTAATGTGCTTAGATGACCAAGTCAACAAAACAATCGCGAATAGAAAACCACAAGATAAAAAAACTTTAACAAATGGAATGGCTCAATTGTTGGATTGAAGAAAAAGCATGCACAAATGACGAAGAAAGCTATACGAGGTGGAAGTATGAGAAATACATCAAATAAACAACGATGATATAAACATCCATTAGCAATCAAATATCTTGTTATAGACTCACTTGGGATCTTTGGCGTGATCGTATTTCACAGAGCAGATGTCGTACGTAACTCCAATGAAAATCTCCCCTATTGTCGTACCACAACTCTCTAGAGTCCACGCGGATGCACCTCTTGTCTCAACCAAAAAAAGTAGCCCCATAATAACACCCTTGGAGTCCAGCAGATACAACTTCATAGGAAAAGTTGGTCTGTCGACGTCAGGTGGTCGAACGTCCACGACCAACCCACGCAACATGAAGTTCGTTATCTTCAGACCTTTCAGCAGATGTTCTATCACCGCCTTGAATGTGGCAAACTTTGGAGGCTGTGAGACAAACACAAAAAAATGGGACAGGATGAGTAGCGGTTGCAATGTTTTCTGTAATTCAAATGATTCAAGACAGTGAGCACAACAAGGAAATCTAACATTTTTTCTTGTAAACTTATTCATCCTTGTGGAAGAACTTTGGAACATATAATAGAATCAAACACCATGTATGCGTCAAACATTTGCACCAATAGATAGAAGAGAAAAATTGCAAACGATATTCCCATTTCTTTAGAAAGAAAGATTTGTTGTAATGGTTTTAGCAATCTCACATATGAAATATTCGCCTCATCGTATGGACGTCGACCTGATGGGAGGAAAGAGAAAATCATCAATACTTTACTTAATAAGTATGTATACTGGATTTGATCAATTGGTTTGGAATAGATGCGTTGAAATCAAAGTTGAAATCACCAATCATAATAATACATCTAAATAAAGTTGTTTCAATAGCGAGTTGCAAATATTTGAAGAAAGAAGATTGAGATGAACGCTTGCGATAAACACAAATGACAAATGTTGGTGGCAATGCCTTGTACTCTAGAACAACAAACTGCATTTTTTCATAGATTTTTTCGGACAACACCACCACTCGCTCCTCGTGGTACGTGTCAAAGTTATGTTTACGTTATCCTACTTGCTGTAGTTTAGTGCAGTTATTATAAAATGTTTACGTGGTGCACTAGTACAATTTCCTATATCTTGTATCTCCTTCACATTATTGGACCTCTCTTTGGCCAAAACCTCTCCTTCCTAGCTCTTAGGGTTTCCATGTCTCCTAATTTCTAACTACCTATCTTAACATGCTATCAGAGCTGTTACGGTCTTAGGACCTACATTCTTTCAAGGCACATGGGCCCGCCCATACTACAACGTGAAATGCGATTTTTTTTTTCGTCACCGGTCGCGCCCGAGGTGCCTACCCGTCCCGTCCCGTCATGCCCGTCGCGCTCTGCCCGGTCGCGCCCGAAGCGCCTGCCCGTCCGTTCCGTCATCGCCCTGCGCTCTGCCCGTCATGCCCGTCGCATCCCCCGCTCGTCGCGCCCCTCGTCGCTCCGCGCCGTCCTGTCGTCCGCGCCCCCCCCCCCACACGTCGCTCCACGCCGTCCCGTCGTCTGCAGCCCCAATTCGTCGCCCTATGCCGTTTCGACGCCCCGCGGGCCACCAGCGACGAGCGCCAGACGCGAGCGCCAGCGACCAGCGACCAGCGCCACCGCGTGTGCCAGCACCTGCGCCAGCCGTGAAGCGCTAGCGTCCGCGTCATCTGCGAGCGCCAGCGCCTGCGCCTACGCCAGCAGCTCCGTGCGCCGCCCCCCCCTTCCCTTCTGCGGCTTCTGCCGTGGGGGGGGCGGGGGGGGGAAGATGTGGGGGATGGCGGGTGTGAACCTCCAGCAACCCGTCCCTCCCTTCCCTCTTCCTCTTCCTGCAGCACTAGTTGTTGTAGGGAGGGGGGGGGGGGGGAAGGAGAGAGGTTAAGGGGGGGTGAGAGAGGTTAAGGGGGTGATGAGAGGGTGGCGGGTATGTGAAGGTGAAAGGAGGGCGAGGGTGAGAATTGAGGGGACGGCAGATTCAGGGGGTGAAGTTAAAGGGGGGTGGTTGAATTGAGTGTTGAAGGTTATTAAGAGGGAACACAGGCATGGAGTTGGTACACTCATGCATGGCCCCCCACCTTCTCCCCTTTTCCCTCACTCCTCCCCCCCCCCCCCTCCCCCCCTTTGTAAAGGGGGGTTCTTAAGAGGGAATGCAGGCATAAAGTTGGTACACTCATGCATGGCCCCCCATCTTCTCTCCTTTTCCCTCTCTCTCTTACCTTCCTCTTAGTACTCCACTCCTCTCCTCTCCTTCTCTTGCCTCGTTTCCCTCACTTACCACCCTCTGCCGTCTTTTTCTGCACCTTGTTAACCCCTTGAGGGGGTGTGGATTGCACTGATTCCTACTGCAAGCAGGATAGGGGGTGTGTCAAAGTTATGTTTACATTATAATACTTGCTGTAGTTTAGTGTAGTTATTATTAACTGTTTAGGTGGTGCACCACTACAATCTCCTATATCTTGTATCTCCTTCACATTATTGGACCTCTTCTTTGGCAAAAACATTTCCTCCCAAACTCCTAAGATTTCCATGTCTCCTAAGTTCTAACTACCTATCTTAACAGTAGGCGACTAAAACACCCCCGAAATCACAATCTTCTCGAAAGACATTTAGGTTTTTGAAAACGTCTCCGTCAGTTTGGCCTGATAAATGACGTGTCTCAAATAACACGATAAAATCAAATGATAAAAGCATAGCCATGACAGCCATGCATTCGGATCTGAACTTCCGTACATTATGAAAAGCAAACTTAGCTTGTGCGGAAATCGACGTAATCACGTCTATTGGGACTGGAACAGTAGGTACTTGAAACGTGCGTAAGCCTTTCATTTCTTTAATCACCTCTTTATGCATGCTAATAGACTCACCAGAAAAAATCTCCAGAAACAGAGATTGTGCCGACCGAAACCTACTTGAAGCAACATAAGTTGCTTGTATAAACAAACGTCCATGAAAATGGACAACGCCCGTATCAGAATCACTAGGCAAGAATGAATGAACTAGCAGAAGTTTGGGTACAAATATGAAACCCTAGTTGGGGTTGTACCCCATATTGGCTACCCCACTACAGCCTACAAGCATAATACAGTTTAACACACCCGCATAGGCAAAGTGGGGGAGAACAAAGGGTCACAAGACCAGTCCAGCAAAGCAAAGCAAAGCCCAGGGTGGATCACAACGTCACCACACTCCGAGCACAAGTAAAGGCCACAAGGCCAGTTCACATGCAGTGCTAGATATAGTACAAGACAAGCAACACAGTGATCAAACCTAGCAAGCAAGCAACAAGATATATATAAAGTACAGTACAAAGAATGTCAAGCAGTAAGCAAGTGAGGAAACGTGGACACAAGGCCTAAAGAAGTACAGTGCCGCTGATGATCACTAGGCGGGAGCGCCTTGGTGAAGATATCAGCAGTGTTGGCCTTCGAGTCCACGTACACAAGCCGAAGCTGACCGCGCTGCTGAAGCTCTCGAGCAAGAAAGTAGCGAAGAGCAATGTGCTTCGTCCTGTGCTCCAGTCTGTGCTCCTGACACAAGGCAAGAGCCGCCTTGTTGTCACCGTACAGAACTGGAGGAGAACTAGGCCGCTCTCCCAAGTCAGTCAGCAGGTAGGTGAGCCAGCGTAACTCCTGTGCAGCCATGGCTGTGGCGTAGATCTCAGCTTCACAACTAGAGCCGAGAACAGAGGAAGAGCGGGTGGACCGCCACGAGACAGAACCAGAGCCAAGGCTGAAGGTGTAACCCTGTGACGACCGCTGCGTAGCCAGGTCGTCCACCCAAGAAGCGTCCGAGTGGCCAGTGAGGACAACTCTGTCGCGTCCTCCAAGCACCAGCCCCATGCCTGATGTACTGCACAAGTAGCGCAGCACCCTCTTAGCAGCCTCCCAGTGCTCTCGCCTGTGTCTCCCAGGCGCAACGTAACGAGCAAGGATGCTAAGAGGGTACGCGAGGTCAGGTCGCGTGCAAGTCATCAGGTACATGAGGCAGCCCACAAGCTCTGGGTACGGGCCACTCGGCTCTACGGACTCGTCCGGAGGTGGAGCTGAGAGCGAGTGGCTGGTAGCCAGAGGTGTGGCCTGTGGTGAGGAGAACTGGAAGCCGAAGCGCTGAAGGACCTGCTGCACCATGTGTGACTGAGTCAGGGTGATGGTGCGGCGAGCTCTGTCCCGGGTGATCTGCAAGCCAAGGTAGCTACGCAGCTCACCCAGGTCAGTGCAGGTGTGTCTCTTCTGCAGCTCCGACTTCACACGAGCGAGTGCCTCAGTGTCAGCAGTAGCAAAGACCAAGTCGTCGACGTACACGAGAATGTAGAACGGCGGCAGCGACGTGTCTGTGCGCAGAAACAGCGACGGGTCAGCAGTAGACGGCGCGAACCCAAGAGCCGCAAGTGTAGTCCTCAGTGTGTCGTGCCACTCGCGTGGCGCCTGGCGGAGACCGTAGACTGGCCGGCGGAGGCTCCACTGGGTACCAGGAGGAAACGACCCAGTAAAGCCAGGTGGGCGGCGCAGCCAGATTTCCTCGTGCAGGCTGCCCTGCAGGAACGCTGTGCTGAAGTCAAGAGAGTGAAGCTCGTAGTCACGCTGAGCAGCAACGTGCAGCAGAACCCGAAGAGTGGTCATCTTCGGGGTGGGGGAGAAGGTCTGGAAGAAGTCGACCCCCTGACGCTGACTGAAGCCTCTAGCAACGTAACGAGCCTTGAAGACAGGCGGAGAACCTGGCGGCCGCTTCACCCTGAAAATCCACATGCCATCGACGATGTTCGCCCCAGGAGGGGGAACCTCGTCGACGTAGGTGCCTGTGGACTTCCAGGATGCCATCTCTGCGTCCATGGCTGTCTGCCACTGAGAGGAGTAGGGACCCGAGATCGCCTCTGCGTAGGTGCGCGGAGTGGGGATGTCTACTGCATCCGGGTCTCCCTCAGGGGCAAGCAACCAGGCCACGAGATGAGGTACAGCAGCCGCAAGTGAGTCAAAGTCCTCCTGCCTGTCCTCAAGGACGTCCGTGCCAAGAGCACACTCACCCCCGACGGACGGAGGACAGACTGACGCAGACTCTGACTCAGCGACAAGGCTAGCAGCGTAGTCTAGACGACAGGCAGCAGCAAAGTCAACCAACTCAGCGACCAGAGCAGATGCAGCCGAGGACTCAAAGGTGGGGTCAGTGACAACAGTAGCAAGGAGACGCGTGACTGTAGGGTGCTCAGCGCGATACCGGTCAGACTCAGGGTCCGGAACGGCAGGCAAAGAGGACGCAGGAGGAGACGGTAGAGGGACACGCCGAGGAGCAGTAGAGGGACGCAGAGTCATGTAGTGAGTGCCTGGGACAGGCGGAGGACGCTCACGACGGACACGACTACCAGTGCGAGCAGGACGAACAGGCGACGCAGGACGAGACTCAGGCTCACGACGCTCTGTAAGACCTCCTGTGGGACCAGTATAAGGAGAGGGAGCAGGGAGAGGCGAGGCAGGCGGTAACTGTGACTGCGGCTGGACAGGCGGAGGACACTCTACGGAGGGAGGAGGACAAGGAGGAGGAGCCTGCCCAAGAACCTGCTGAAGGAGCGGTATGAAGTACGGTCGCGGCCGCGCAGCGTCTCTAGAAGCAGAAGGGACTCCAGTGGCCGGGTCCACAGCACCAGTAGCAGCTCCACCGGCCGGGTCCCCAGCTCCAGCAGCAGCTCCACCGTCCGACTCCTCAGTACCAGCAGCAGCGCCACCCCCAGAGTCGGGAGCTCCAACTCCGCTAGCACCGCCAACGCCAGAGTCCCCAGCTCCAGCAGCTCCAGTCGCAGCGCTCCCAGAACAGCCAGTCCCGGCAGCTCCAGTACCCCCAGTACGAGCACCCCCAGGACGAGCAACTCCAGCACCCCCAACTCCAGCCGAGCCACTAGGACGGCGAAAGCGTCGGACGTACCAGTCACGAAGCTGCTGCGGTGTGAGAGACTGCTCAGCACCCCGAACCGGAGCACCCCCAGACACAGTAACCCGAGGCTCCGTAGGCTCAGTAGCAGCACCCCCAGGCTCAGTACCCGCAGGCTCAGTACCCGCAGGCTCAGCACCCCCAGTCGCAGCACCCCCAGGCTCAGTACCCCCAGGCGGCAAACTCTCAGGCACAGTACCCTCAGCCCCAGCACCCGCAGTCCCAGCACTCCCAGGCCTCGCACCCGCAGGCTCAGCACCCCCAGGCGCAGCACCCCCAGGCTCCGTACTCTCAGGCACCGTACCCTCAGCTCCAGCACCCTCAGTCCCAGCACCTGCAGCCCCAGCACCCCCAGGCCCAGCACCCCCAGGCTCAGCACCCCCAGGCTCAGCACTCCCAGCAGCACCACCCGCAGCAGCACCTGAGTCACCTGTGACCTCGACAGGCTCAGCGACGGGAGGAGGGTCTACCTGAGAGACACCTGAAGGAGCAGGACCCTGAGGGGGAAGGGGGTCTACCGGAGGGGGACCAGGAGCAAGGAAAAGCGGCGGGGGAGGGAGGGGGGCAGTGCGGTAGGGGAAGAGACGGTAAAAGGGGACCGACTCGTCAAAGGTGACATCCTGAGAGGCGAAGACCCGGCGCGAGGTGGGGTGGTAAAACTGCCAGCCAGGCGCGTCAGGGACAAAGCCAAGGAAGACACAGGGAAGCGTGCGGGAGGAGAGCTTGTCCGCAGACGTATCGCGGACAAGGGCACGAGCACCCCACACCTGGAAGCGCGACGCATCGCCAACCTCCCCCGTCCAACGCAGCGTGGGCGAGGTCTCCGGCAAGGAGACACGGGGCCAGAGGTTGAGCTGATGCGCGGCGTACCGGACAGCAAACGGCCACAGAAAATGGGGAGCCGCCGCGTGGACCAAGGAGGTACGAGCGACCTCCATGACCAGGCCAATGCGACGCTCAGCAACCCCATTCTGCTGTGGGGAGTCCGGAAGCGTGAAGGTCTGCTCGATGCCCTCCGCCTGACAGAAGGTCCTCAAGAGGTCGGAGGAAAACTCACCACCTCTGTCAGAGTGCAGACGCAGGACAGGAAGATCCGTCCGGAAACGGCGGCGGAGCTGGAGACAAACCGTGCGGATCCAAGGGATTAGAACAGCAGGGACCTCACCCTTGGTGCGCAAGGGGAAGACCGTGGTGTAACGCGAGTAGTCGTCGACAACCAGCAAAAAATACCGCTCACCGCCCTGACCACGAACGCGGGCTGGGCCCCACACGTCCAGGTGGAGGGTCTCCAGAGGAGCCTCTGTCGGGGGGAACGAGGAGGAGTGAAGAGCGGCGCGCTGCCGCCCCTCGACGCAAGGAAGGCAAGGCGGCGCAGGCGAGGCAGGGAGGGGAGGGAGGGACCTGGGAAGACCGGACACAAGGAGGCGACGGTGCATGCCACGAAGGCGTGGCAAGGAGGGGTGACCCAGGCGGTGGTGCCAGAGAAGAGTCTGGTGCGACAGGGAACGACACTCACAGGCGTGGGCCACCAGACCTGACGCAGACACCTGACCGACAGCAGCTACCTGGGGAGACGCAGTGGTCAGTGTGTAGAGACTCGACCCCGGCCGACGGGTGAACGTAGCCAGGTGACGGCCGGTCCTGGAGCACGTGCAGATCGCCACACGCTGTCCGCCAGGGGTAAAGGTGTCAACCCACTGATCCTGGAGGACAGCGTTGCTCACCAGGTTCGTCGAGAACGAGGGGAGGTGGAAACCCGACAACGAGCCAGACGGAACCGCCGGACAAGGGAGGACAGTGGTGGACTGGGCAAGGACTGGGCCCCCAGAGGGGTCAGCCAAGGAGACTGGGACCGGTGCAGGAAGCGGTGTGAGCTCAGTACTGTCACGAAAGAAGCAACGGGAAGCACCTGAGTCAAGGGTGAAGGTGTGACAGGCCTCAGCCGGTGCGGTACCTGAGAGAGGAGTCTGTGTGGGTGCTGTACCTGAGAGAGCAGACTCGAAACCAGCCGGGACAGCACTGGGGGGAGCAAGTACAGGGGGCACCATACCAGAGAGAGCAGACTCACTAGTACCCAGGGCAGCAGGCTCTATACCTGGGTCAGGCGGCACACACAGGTAACAGTCTCCCTCGGCACTAACAGTCAATGCATACATGGCAGCAATAATAGCATCATAGTCAAGAGCAAAGACATCAACACCAGCCCTCATGAGCTCAGCCCAGCGGGGGCGCTCAACATCCGCACCCATCTCCTCACGCCAAGCGTCGTCAAGGCGGGAGAAGCAGCGGTACGGGGTGTGGAACCTCCCACACGTCTGTCCCTTGCGGTCACCTGTGCGAATGACATAAGAACAGCGGGCACTGGCCCCCGACGTCCCACGCTGAGCAAGCCACTCACGAAGCTGCTGGGTCGTCTGGGGACGCTGCTGCTGCTGGGAGCTCTGGCCAGAGCCAGTGCCTCCACTCCGACCTCCGCCGCCACCACTACCACCGCTCCGACCGCCACCGCCACCACCGCCACCACCGCCACCGCCGCCGCCGCCACTACTGCCACTGCTCCCTCCGCCGCCCCCGTCTCCACCACCGACCCCACTCCCACCAGCGCTCCCGCCACCGCTCCCTCCAGCACCGCCTCCCCCCCCACCTCCCCCACCTCCTCCCCCACCAGCGCCACCACCACCACTTTTGCCCCCCTTGCCCTTGCCGGTGCGGCGCCTCCCACCAGGAGTAGAAGCAGCGCCAACAGACTCAGCACCAAGGAAGTCAACAGCAGCAGCAGCAGCGTAGGAGGGAGCGAGGGGAGAGGGAGAACACCCCTCAAAGATGGGGGTGCGAGGAGCGCCACGAGCAGCACCGACAGCTACAATGCTCTTTTCGGCCGCGAGCAGGTGCTCCTCTAGGAGGGCGACTGTGAGCTCAGTGGGACAGCGAGCAAGGAAGTGGTCTCGAACTGAGCGGAGGGTGTCAGGGAGACGGGTGACTATGAAGTGGAGTGTCCAGTACAGTGGAGGGGGGTTCTTAGCGCAGAACTCGGTGGGAAGGGCGGCACGCAGGCGAGCATCACTAGTGCGAAGGTGGGTGATAAGATCGGCGACTGTAGTAAAGGTGGACAGATCGGGGAACAGGTACGGCAGCATGAGGCGGCTAAGCTCGGCTGTGGCAGGCGAGGAGTAGCGAGCGACGACAGCGTCGTACAGGGCCTTAGCGGATTTGCAGTCGCCAAAATGCTCTAGCTCAGCTAACGGCAGGTGACTGCGAATGGCTAGGCGAGCAGCTGCGTCACGAGTCTGCCAGTGGGAACGAACACTAAGCTCAGCTGTGGCAGGAGGGGCAGGCGCAGCACCAGACGCGTAGTCATAGAGCGACACATGCTCCTTGCTATCGCTCAGGAGAAACAGCTGCAGGTCATCTAGCCAAGCGGTGAAACGCACAGGGCGGCCCTCAGCATCGAACGACAGCACGCGAATGGAAGCCATAGCGACAGTGTGACAGAGTAACGCAAGCTGCCGCAGCAGGGGAAGGCGACTGTGCACGGATAGAGAGCAGCGGGCGAGGCTGGCGCTACGGGCAGGCGGCGCTGCAAGCGGTCAGTGCGACGGGAGGGCGACGCTGCGAGCGGGCAGCGCGGCGGACGGGCCGGGAAGCGGGCAGCGCGGCGGGCAGGCGGCGCTGCAAGCGGGCAGCACGGCGGGCGGGCGACGCTGCGAGGCGGGCGGGCCGCAAAGCGGGCAGCGGGCGGGCGGGCGGGCTGCGAAGCGGGCAGCGGGGCGAGCGGGCTGCGATGCGAGCGGGCCGCGAAGTGGGCAGCGAGCGGGCGGGCGGGCTGCGAAGTGGGCGGGCCGCGAAGCGGGCAGCGGGGCGAGCGGGCTGCGAGGCGGGCGGGCCGCGAAGCGGGCAGCGAGCGGGCGGGCGGGCTGCGAAGTGGCGGGCCGCGAAGCGGGCAGCGAGCGAGCGGGCTGCGAAGCGGGCGGGCCGCGAAGCGGGCAGCGAGCGAGCGGGCTGCGAAGCGGGCGGGCACGGCAGGTGACTGCGAATGGCTAGGCGAGCAGCTGCGTCACGAGTCTGCCAGTGGGAACGAACACTAAGCTCAGCTGTGGCAGGAGGGGCAGGCGCAGCACCAGACGCGTAGTCATAGAGCGACACATGCTCCTTGCTATCGCTCAGGAGAAACAGCTGCAGGTCATCTAGCCAAGCGGTGAAACGCACAGGGCGGCCCTCAGCATCGAACGACAGCACGCGAATGGAAGCCATAGCGACAGTGTGACAGAGTAACGCAAGCTGCCGCAGCAGGGGAAGGCGACTGTGCACGGATAGAGAGCAGCGGGCGAGGCTGGCGCTACGGGCAGGCGGCGCTGCAAGCGGTCAGTGCGACGGGAGGGCGACGCTGCGAGCGGGCAGCGCGGCGGACGGGCCGGGAAGCGGGCAGCGCGGCGGGCAGGCGGCGCTGCAAGCGGGCAGCACGGCGGGCGGGCGACGCTGCGAGGCGGGCGGGCCGCAAAGCGGGCAGCGGGCGGGCGGGCGGGCTGCGAAGCGGGCAGCGGGGCGAGCGGGCTGCGATGCGAGCGGGCCGCGAAGTGGGCAGCGAGCGGGCGGGCGGGCTGCGAAGCGGGCAGCGGGGCGAGCGGGCTGCGAGGCGGGCGGGCCGCGAAGCGGGCAGCGAGCGGGCGGGCGGGCTGCGAAGTGGCGGGCCGCGAAGCGGGCAGCGAGCGAGCGGGCTGCGAAGCGGGCGGGCCGCGAAGCGGGCAGCGAGCGAGCG
This sequence comes from Closterium sp. Yama58-4, assembly GCA_947470075.1. Taxonomy (NCBI): domain Eukaryota; kingdom Viridiplantae; phylum Streptophyta; class Zygnematophyceae; order Desmidiales; family Closteriaceae; genus Closterium; species Closterium sp. Yama58-4. The sequence continues at coordinate 689,442 of CANIUD010000679.1, read as the reverse complement.
GGCTGCGAAGCGGGCGGGCCGCGAAGCGGGCAGCGAGCGGGCGGGCGGGCTGCGTAGCGAGCGGGCCGCGAAGCGGGCAGCGAGCGGGCGGGCGGGCTGCGAGCGGGCGGCTCGGCGAGGGGCGCGCGAGGGCGCTAGTGAGGGGCGCGCGAGGGCGCTAGTGAGGGGCGCGCGAGGGCGCTAGCAAGGGGCGCGCGAGGGCGCTAACAAAGGGGCGCGCGAGGGCGCTAACGAAGGGGCGCGCGAGGGCGCTAACGTGGGTGCGCGCGAGGGCGCTAACGAGGGCGCACGAGGGCGCTACGAGGCTAGGGCACGGGGTAGCGTGGTAACCGCATGCGAGCGGTGGTGGGCCCTAAAAAAAAAACGATCGGTAGGTCCTAGGGACCTCCTGCTCTGAATACCATATCAGAATCACTAGGCAAGAATGAATGAACTAGCAGAAGTTTGGGTACAAATATGAAACCCTAGTTGGGGTTGTACCCCATATTGGCTACCCCACTACAGCCTACAAGCATAATACAGTTTAACACAAGGGTGTATAACAAATATTCTAGTAGAAGTCGACAAAATGGTTCAATCCCTTCCAAGATTACCTTATGATACTAATACAGTCACGGTACATTTGAAACGCAAGCTTGCGTAGAAGAACAATGCATTCGAAGAAAATGTGCGCCCATCAAAGGTTCTTAAGGCTTTGCAGTTTCTTTGCAAGCAAACACTTTTTAAGCAATACGATATTCTCATTCATCAACCGGACTTGAGAACATTGGAAGAAAACGATCAAAACATAATAACGAGCACAAAGGAAAGTACTAGAGATGATGTTGAGCCAATGTCGTCATCTTCACATGAAAATGACCAAGTGGACCACCACAACGTCGGCGTGGTTGACACGTTATTAACACAAGCGCATTTTTACCAACAACCGTCGCAATCAATTGTGAAAATGGCTCCTGGCGAGCATTCGCGACCATTGTCTATTGTACTTGACAAAGACGTAGAAGAACTGCGTTTTCCGTCAATATATTGTGGCCAGCATAGGTTTGGCAGGTCGCTTGATGTTCACGCTTCATATTCAGATACAGTAAAATGGGAGTTGAAACATGTCAATGGATGATGTTCTTCCAACATTTCAAACATATTTTTCAAAATGTACAAAAAAGACATTCTTCAAGTCCAAGGTGTTATCGCGACCAAATGTCAATGGCTGACACAAAATGGACCAAACTTCACTTGATATTACTAAACGTTTACAAGCTACGAGGAAATCCAGCTAAATTGGCGGATGATTATAGAAAGAAATCCAGTTACAACACGATTAGTGATCCAGTTACATGTGCTCGATATTATGAATTTAGAAAGAAATCTTTGTTTCCTAGCTTGATTTCTTCAAACTCGTCTGTACTATGAGGCATAGATGACTATACGTGCGCGAGTTTTACCTTTTTATCCATTTAGAAAAGAACCAACTACTCCAACGATTTTTATGGATACATATACAATGAACAAAGAAATAATTGATGCTAAAGAATCCGAGTATACAATAGGGAAAGACCCATGGTTTCTAGCTTTTAGAGAAGCTGAGCTCAATGATACGCAAGAAAATTCAACTACTGCAACAAAATCAGATGAAGATGATAATAACATCGATATTGGAATTGAGTTCAACATGGAGAGGCAAGAATAGAAAGCGGGGGATGTTTTTGTCCATGTCAACGTTGATGATACCAAATGCATGCGGTTAGAGAGTTCATTAAACATCCAACAATGTGCCATTTGCAATCATATAGTACATCATACGGTATTCGATCTAAAGAGGAACCGCTACGGCTATTCGTAACTGGTGGCGCAGGAGTTGGTAAGTCAATACTTATGAATGTTGTTACTGAGAAGATATCACGGATGCTTAGTGCATCAGTACATTCCAAGCCATGTTCAATCAAAGTATTGAGATTGGCTCCATCTGATATTGCTGCATTTAACATCAGTGGATATACTATTCAAACATCTTAATGGTGCCTGTTACCCAGAATAGAAATCTCTTTGATTTAACATCTGATTGATTGAACACTCTGCGCTCTCGTTGTGGCGATGTAAAGTTTGTTGTTGTCGATGAGGTCTCAATGTTTGGTAAGAAAATGTTTTGATGGTTAGGTTGGCGACTAAGAGAACTATGAGATGCACAACATTCAACTTTTGGTGGGCTACATATGATCCGTGTTGGCGAATTGTTTTAGCTACCACCTGTTGCGGAACAAAATTGTTTTGCAGAGACAGTGTTAGGCAATACAAGCATTGAAGTTAATGTATGGAAAACGTTTCAAATGGTTGAGCTTACAAAGATTATGCGACAAAAGGAGGAACGCACGTTTGCAGAGCGTCTCAATCGTTTGTGAGAAGGTAATCAGACAAGTGATGACATCACATGTTTTACCTCTTAAAACAGACCATGTGATGGGTTATTAGGATTGCAACATATTTTCGACAGAAATGTTGACATCGATGCACACAACGATAAGGTATTTGCAGCCTCAACAAACGAGAAGTATGAAATTCTTGCACATGATTTACATTTGTTCACAAAATCGGCAATCCGAGAAAAGCAACCTTCAAGGTACGCATCACCTGATCCTTAAAAGACTGCTGGTTTGCATGCATGTTTGCGCCTCTATGTAGGTTGTAAAGTCCATATCATTGTAAATGTGGATATTGCTGATGGTATCGCAAATAATACACATATAACAGTTGAAACAGTTTTAACTGATGAAAGAGGTGATGTGATTGTTGTTTGGGTGTTGTTTGCTGATGTTCGTGTAGGCAAAAAAATTAGGCACGAAAGTCATCAACTGTTCTTAATGTGAAACATTGTTGATCCCAGATATACTCCCAACGTTCGACAAACTAAGCAATTTTTAGTCAACTGTAAGAATGACACAATATTAAGATCACAATTCCCTCTTCGTCCAAGCGATGCCAGTAGTGTTCATCGTAATCAAGGTTCGACTTTTGGTTCGGGCTGTTAAACTGTATTATGCTTGTAGGCTGTAGTGGGGTAGCCAATATGGGGTACAACCCCAACTAGGGTTTCATATTTGTACCCAAACTTCTGCTAGTTCATTCATTCTTGCCTAGTGATTCTGATATGGTATCAGAGCAGGAGGTCCCTAGGACCTACCGATCGTTTTTTTAGGGCCCACCACCGCTCGCATGCGGTTACCACGCTACCCCGTGCCCTAGCCTCGTAGCGCCCTCGTGCGCCCTCGTTAGCGCCCTCGCGCGCACCCACGTTAGCGCCCTCGCGCGCCCCTTCGTTAGCGCCCTCGCGCGCCCCTTTGTTAGCGCCCTCGCGCGCCCCTTGCTAGCGCCCTCGCGCGCCCCTCACTAGCGCCCTCGCGCGCCCCTCACTAGCGCCCTCGCGCGCCCCTCGCCGAGCCGCCCGCTCGCAGCCCGCCCGCCCGCTCGCTGCCCGCTTCGCGGCCCGCTCGCCACGCAGGGGCGGCAACGGGGCCGTAAGGGGAGGCGACGGGGCCGTAAGGGGGCGGCGACGGGGCCGCGGAAGGGCGACGACGGGGCCGCGAGTGGCGACGGGGCCGTTAAGGGCGGCTACGGGGCCGCGAGGGTGGGGCGACGGGGCCGCTAAGGGCGGCGAAGGGGTCGCGTAAGGGCAGGGCACCGAGCGCGCCTCGGGCAGGGGCGACGCGCGCCCCGGGCAGGAAAAAAATGGTCGATTTGGGTGGGCCCTAGGAAAAGTTCCCACTAGGGAACCTGCTCTGAAACCATGTGAAAATAACAACGAGGAATGATGCATTGAGCAGCATGAGGAGTACAAGTACCAAACCCTAAAATGTTGTACCCCATATGAGCTACCCCACTACAGCCTACACAGACTATAGTGTATGAGTTTGACAATCATTTCATTAGAAGGTTCATTGGCGCGCCCGTCGGGAGCCCACTTGAACTGGATTTGATAGAGTTGATCACTTTTTTAGAATTCACAGATTGTGTTGTTTCATGTGAATGCTGATTGTTCAAGGATTATGCTATTAGCTCCCCCCCATGCTAGGCAGGGGATGCGATAGCATAGTTTTTGGATCGTTAGCTTTCACGCATCTCTATCATGAAAAATATGCATTATGGATATTAGTACTATGTAAGCATTTATTGTTTATCATATCATAATTCACATAATATATCATATTTTATATAATACTATTTTATTCATCTACAATCATCAATCATTATATTCATCTACAGTACATCTACCAATCATTATATTCATCCCTTCATGATATGTGCATATTGTATGGTAGTAAGTCACAACAGAATATTCTCAGAATCAACCTTGTTGTCTAAAAGTCACTACCATTATAGTAGTATAATTGAACCAGGACCTCGTACATGTTACGTACATAGCAATTAGTACATCCAGCTTTTTTTTTTCACATTTTTACATTTTAAATAAATATAATGTAAAAATGTGAAAAACAAATCTGGCCAAATCGATCGTAATAGATTGCTTCGCAACCCAAAAAAACTAAAAGAGTCGCTCGCGAGAGGGATACCTAATGTGGCTAGAAGTGGGAGGCCGCACAGCCATCGGCACCATGGACAGCGAGGTCGGGTGAAAACGCGGCATCATGTCAGAAACTACAGGCAGGAATGAATGAACTAGCAGCAGGATGGGTACAAGTAGGAAACCCTAATTTGGGTTGTACCTCATATGGGCTACCCCACTACAGCCTACACAATAAGCAGCATATATGTTTGACACACCCCCATAGGCAAAGTGGGGGAGAACAAGAGGTCACAAGACCAGTCAAGAAAGGCAAAGCAAGCTCAGGGTGGATCACAAAGTCACAATGCATTCTGAGCCTAAGCAAAGGGCCACAAGGCCAATTCACATGCAGAGGTATATATGCAACAACACAGTACAGTGATCACTACCTAGCAAGAGCAAGCATGCAGGTATATGTATATATAGATCACAGTACAAGCAAAGCCTACAGCAAGTGAGGAAACGTAGGCACGAGGCCCAACAAAGTACAAAAGCGCTGATGATCACCAGACGGAAGTGCCTTGGTGAATATATCAGCAGTGTTGGCCTGAGTGGCCACGTGAGCAAGACGAAGCTGACCACGCTGCTGCAACTCTCGAGCAAGGAAGTAACGCAGAGCGATGTGCTTCGTTCTGTGCTCCAGTCTGTGCTCCTGACACAAGGCAATGGCGGCCTTGTTGTCGACGTACAGCACTGGAGGAGAACGAGGCCGCTCTCCCAAGTCGGTCAGCAGGTAGGTGAGCCAGCGTAACTTCTGTGCAGCCATGGCTGTGGCGTAGATCTCAGCCTCACAACTGGAGCTGAGAATAGAAGACGAGCGAGTAGAATGCCAAGAAACAGAGTCGGAGCCAAGGCTGAAGGTGTAACCCTGTGATGACCGCTGCGTAGCCTGTTCAGACGCGTCAGAGTGTCCAGTGAGGACAACGTCGCTCCGTCCTCCAAGCACGAGCCCCATGCTCGATGTACTGCACAAGTAGCGCAGTACCCTCTTCGCAGCATCCATGTGCACCTTTCGGTGCCGACCAGGAGCCACGTAGCGAGCCAGAAAGCTAAGAGGGTACGCAAGGTCAAAACGAGTGCAGGTCATCAGGTACATGAGGCAGCCCACAAGCTCTGGGTAAGGACCACTCGGCTCTACGGACTCGTCCGAAGGTGGAGCTGAGAGCGAGTGACCTGTAGCTAGAGGAGTGGACTGTGGGGAGGACCAGGTGAAGCCGAAGCGCTGAAGGACCTGCTGCACCATGTGTGACTGGGTCAGTGTGATGGTGCGGCGTGCTCTGTCCCGGGTGATCTGCAAGCCAAGGTAACTGCGCAGCTCACCCAGGTCTGTGCACGTGTGTCTCTTCTGCAGCTCGGACTTCACCAGAGCGAGAGCCTCAGTGTCAGCAGTGGCAAAGACCAAGTCGTCGACGTACACGAGGATGTAGAACGGCGGCAGCGAAGTGTCAGTGCGCAGAAACAGCGACGGGTCAGCAGTCGAAGGAGCAAACCCAAGAGCCGCCAGTGTCGTCCTCAGTGTGTCGTGCCATTCACACGGCGCCTGGCAGAGACCGTAGACTGGCCGCCGGAGACTCCACTGGGTACCAGGAGAGAACGACCCAGTGAAGCCAGGTGGGCGGCGCAGCCAGATCTCCTCGTGCAGGCTGCCCTATAAGAAGGCTGTGCTGAAGTCAAGAGAGTGAAGCTCGTAGTCACGCTGAGCGGCAACGTGCAGCAGCACCCGAAGAGTGGTCATCTTCGGGGTGGGGGAGAAGGTCTGGAAGAAGTCAACTCCCTCCCGCTGACTGAAGCCTCGAGCAACGTAACGAGCCTTGAAGACAGGCGGAGAACCCGGCGGCCGCTTCACCCTGAAAATCCACATGCCATCGACGATGTTCGCCCCAGGAGGGGGAACCTCATCGACGTAAGTGCCTGTAGACTTCCAGGATGCCATCTCTGCGTCCATGGCTGCCTGCCACTGAGAGGAGTAGGGACCCGCGATCGCTTCAGCGTAAGATCGCGGGGTCGGGATGTCTAAAGCATCCGGGTCTCCCTCAGGGGCAAGCAGCATGGCCACGAGATGAGGCGCAGCGGCTGCAAGACACTCAAGGTCCTCGTGCCTGTCCTCAAGGACGTCCGTGCTAAGAGCACACTCACCCCCGATGGACGGAGGACAGACAGACTCAGACTCAGCAACAAGACTAGCAGCGTAGTGTAGACGACAGGCAGCAGCAAAGTCAACAAGCTCAGCGACCAAGGCAGACGCAGCAGAAGACTCAAACGACGGGTCAGTGACAATAGTGGCTAACAGACGCGTGACTGTAGGGTGCTCAGCACGAAACTTGTCTGACGCCGGGTCCGCAACGTCAGGCAGAGAGGACGCAGGGGGAGAAGGCAGAGGAACACGCTTCGGAGAAGAGGAAGGACGACGGACTACGAGGTGTGTGCCGGGGACAGTCGGCTGACGTGGACGGGGAACACGACTACCAGTACGACCAGTGCGGACCGTGTGAACAGGCGAGACAGGACGCGACGCAGGCTCACGACGCTCAGCAAGACTGCTCGGCTGCCCAGTGTAAGGAGAAGGAGCAGGCAGCGGTGAGCCAGGCTGTAACGGAAGACTAGTAGACGACGGGAGGGTAAGAACCTGACGCAGCACAAAGTCAGGCGGTGGCAGAGACGACGGAGACGGCGGAGCGAAGAACAGTCGTGGCTGCGCAGTGCCACCAGCACCAGCAGCTCCAGCACCTCCAGCAGCTCCTGAATCTCTAGCTCCACCTCCTCGAGCGCCATCACCACCAGCAGCTCCTGAACCTCCAGCGCCAGCACCTCCAGCACCAGCATCATCAGCAGCTCCTGAACCTCCAGCGCCAGCACCTCCAGCGCCAGCACTACCAATAGCTCCTGAACCTCCAGCGCCAGCACCTCCAGTACCAGCGTCACCAGTAGCAGCACCCCCAGACGCAACACCTCCAGCCCCAGCAGCTCCAGTACCTCCAGTACGAGCACCTCCGGGACCAGTGACTCCAGCACGTCCTGAAGACAAAGTACCAGCAACACTCCCAGTTCCAACGACGTCAGAAGAATCACCTCCAGCGGCAGAGCCCCTTGCCCCTGCAGCACGACCCTGACGGCGACCGTACCAGTCGTGTAGCTGCTGTGAGGTGAGAGGCACACGCGGACGAAGGCGGCTACTCCAAGGAGACCGCGCAGCAGCAGGCTCAGTACCCTCATGTGTCGCACCCCCAGACGCAGCACCCCCAGGCGCAGTACCTCCAGGCTCCTCACGCTCAGGCTCAGCACCTCCAGGCTCCGCACCCTCAGGCTCCGCACGCTCAGGCTCAGCACCCCCAGACTCCGCACCCCCAGGCTCAGCACCCCCAGGCTCAGCAGCTCCAGCACCTCCAACGCAAACACCTCCCACAGCAGGGCCCCCAGCTCTAGCGACGCGACCCTGGCGGCGAACGTACCACTCACGCAGCTGGTGTGGGGAGAGAGGGACACGCCAACGAGAGTGCTGCGGCGAGGCACCAGCGGAGCGACTACGGAGGTGGCCGCTCCAAGGAGACTGCTCACCAGGCGCCTCAGCGCCCCCAGGCGCAGCACCCCCAGACTCAGTACCCCCAGGCGCAGCACCCCCAGACTCCACACCCCCAGACTCCGCACCCTCAAGCTCAGCACCCCCAGGCTCCGCACCCTCCGGCCCAGCACCCCCAAGCTCCGCACCCCCAGGCTCAGCACCCCCAGAAGCAGCACCCCGAGCAGGACCACCCCCAGCAGGACCTGAGTCACCAGTGACCTCAACCGGCTCAGTCAAGGGAGGAGGGTCTACCTGAGACACACCTGAAGGAGCAGGACCTGGAGCGGGGAGGGGGTCTACCTGGGGAGGATCTGGAGCAAGAAAGAGCGGCGGGGGGGGGGGAGAGGGGCAGTGCGGTAGGGAAAGAGACGGTAAAAGGGGACCGACTCGTCAAAGGTGACGTCCTGAGACGCAAAGACACGGCGCGAGGCTGGGTCGTAAAACTGCCAGCTAGACGCGTCAGGGGGGAAGCCAAGGAAGACGCAGGGAATGGCGCGAGCGGAGAGCTTGTCCGCAGTGGTATCGCGGACAAAGGCACGAGCACCCCAGACCCGGAAACGCGACGCATCGCCAACCTCCCCCGTCCAACGCAGTGTGGGCGAGGTCTCCGGCACGGAGACACGGGGCCAGAGGTTGAGCTGATGCGCGGCATACCGGACCGCAAACGGCCACAGAAAATGGGGGGCAGCCGCATGGATCATGGAGGTACGAGCGACCTCCATGACTAAGCCAATGCGGTGCTCAGCAACCCCATTCTGCTGCGGAGAGGCCGGAAGCGTGAACGTCTGGCGGATGCCGTGCTCCGCACAGTAGGCTGCCAAGAGGTCGGAGGTAAACTCACCACCTCTGTCAGAGTGCAGACGCAGGACAGGAAAGTCCGACTCGAACCGCTCGCGGAGCTGGAGACGAACAGCGCGGATCCAAGGGATCAAAACATCAGGGACGTCCCCCTTGCGCTGCAAGGGGAAGACCGTGGTGTAACGCGTGTAGTCGTCGACAACCAGCAGAAAGTACCGCTCGCGGCCCTGTCCCTGGACGCGGGCTGGGCCCCACACGTCCAGGTGGAGAGTCTGCAGGGGAGCCTCTGTGGGAGGGAACGAGGAGGAGTGAGGAGCGGCACGCTGCCGCCCCTCGACGCAAGGAATGCAGGGTGGCGCAGGCGAGCTAGGAAGGGAGGGCAGAGACCTGGGAAGACCAGAGACCAGGTAGCGAGAGTGCATGCTACGAAGGCGAGGCAGGGAGGGGTGACCAAGGCGGTGGTGCCAAAGGAGAGTCTGGTGCGACAGGCGGCGACACTCACACTGGGTAGCTACCTGAGCGGACGCGGGCAACACGTGGGGCAGCTCAGTAACCACAACGGTAGGTGGGCCCGAAAAAAAACGGTCCTACGGACCTACTGCTCTGAAACCATGTCAGAAACTACAGGCAGGAATGAATGAACTAGCAGCAGGATGGGTACAAGTAGGAAACCCTAATTTGGGTTGTACCCCATATGGGCTACCCCACTACAGCCTACACAATAAGCAGCATATATGTTTGACACATCATGCCGTACAACAATGGATGAGTGGGCCGTTTATGCAATCACACGAAGAACCAACGCCACATCACCGTCCAATGAAGGCTCAAGTAACGTGGGCTGTGGATTGTGAGGTGCATCAGCGAGGAGGCAAGAAATAGTTGTGGGACGTGAACCACAAGCAATACAATTGGCCCAAACAAATGGAGATTGCATTGAAGACCATACATGATGTGTTCACTAAGGTGAGTGAATAATTGATTGTCCTGCATCCTTCAATTCAATCTCATGCAATGGTCCACGAGTATCAATGCCTGGGCAGCCCAAAGCACCCAATCACCGTAGGCCCTAACTGTCAAAGTTATGTTTATGTTATATCCTACTTGCTGTAGTTTAGTGTAGTTATTATTAAAAATTACTGGTTGTTCATCTTTCTTTGCCTTTGCCAGGCCCTCAGATATCAGCGTAAAACACGCTGATTAGGCTGATTTTGTAGCTGTGATTTTCGTTTTCCCTGAAATTTCAGTATCTTCTTTATGTTTGCACTGATTTTTCAGTTTAAAGTATAGGACTACCCTGACGAATTAGTGCTTAGGTGTACCAGTAACACTGAAGCATCAGTATAGTGTACCGAGTCACACTGATTCGGACTTACCAAAATGCATACGGTACTGGTTATAGGGTGCGCGTGCTTAGGCTTTGGGCCCAAAATCCTCGCCACATTAGATAGTCTTTGACAGACACGGGACTTGACCCCATGATCTCCCCATTATCAGGGCGAAACCTTGACAACTACGCTTGTAGTATTGACTAGGGTGATCAAATTATTATTTTACACTGGCAACTCACTAAGCCATGAAATTTTACCCTGACAAAATCAGCATAAACTTAACCCCCAACGCTGATTTGGTCACGACTTTGGGCAGGGCACGCTGATCCATCAGCATGCCCTGAAACCAATCTGAGGGCCTGGCTTTTGCCATATCTTGTACCTTGTGCTATAATGAACCTCTCTTCTTTGACCAAAACCTCTCCTTCCTAGATCTTAGGGTTTCCATGTCTCCTAAGTTCTAACTACCTATTTTGACATGTTATCAAAGCTCTACGGTCTTATGACCTACTTTCTTTCAAGGCACATGGGCCCGCCCACGCTGCAGCGCTATTTTTTTTTTTTCGTCACCGGTAGCGCCCGAGGCGCCTACCCGTCCCGTCCCGTCATGCCCGTCGCGCTCTGCCCGGTCGGGCCCGAAGCGCCTTCTCGTCCCGTTCTGTCGTCGCCCTGCGCTCTGCCCGTCATGCCCGTCGCATCCCCCGCTCGTCGTGCCCCTCATCGCTCCGCGCCGTCCCGTCGTCCGCGTTCCCCCCCCCTCCCCCCCCCCCCCCCCCCCTCCTCGTCCCCCGCGCCATTTCGACGCCCCGCGGGCCGCCAGCGACAAGCGCCAGCCGCGAGTGCCAGCGCCCAGCGACCAGCGCCAGCGCGTGCGCCAGCAACTGCGCGAGCCGCGAAGCGCCAACGCCTGCATCATCCGCGAGCGCCAACGCCTGCAGCAGCATGGACGCCATCGCCAGCAGCTCCGTACGCTGGCCCCCCCTTCCCTTCCGCGGCTTCTTCTGTGGGGGGGGGGGGGGGTGTGAATCGCCAGCAACCCGTTCCTCCCTTCCCTCTTCCTCTCTCCCTGCAGCACTTGTTGCTGTAGGGGGGGGGGAAAGGAGAGAGGTTAAGGGGCGATGAGAGGGTGGTGGGTATGTGAAGGTGAAAGGAGGGTGAGGGTGAAAATTGAGGGGACGGCAGATTCAGGGGGTGAGGTTAAAGGGGGGTGGTTGAGTTGAGTGTTGAAGGTTCTTAAGAGGAAACGCAGGCATGAAGTTGGTACACTCATGCATGGCCCCCCACCTCTCTCCTTTTCCCTCTCTCTCTTACCTTCCCCTTAGTACTCCTCTCCTCTCCTCTCCTTCTCTTGCCTCGTTTCCCTCACTTACCACCCTCTGCCATCTTTTGCTGCACCTTGTTTACCCCTTTAGGGGGTGTTGACTGCACTGATTCCTACCGCAAGCAGGACAAGGGGGTGTGTGAAAGTTATGTTTATGTTATATCCTACTTGCTGTAGTTTAGTGAAGTTATTATTATAAATTGCTGGTGCTGCACTTTCTTTGCTTTTGCTATATCTTGTACCTTGTGCTATAATGAACCTCTCTTCTTTTGGCCAAAACCTCTCCTTCCTAGCTCCTAAGGTTTCCAAGTTCTAACTACCTATTTTGACACTAATATTCATATTCCGCCCGTTCTCAGTTTTCTTCAACCCATGTTCTGAACCACGCCAGCATCTCCCCGCATGTATTCTTTGTTTTTTTTTTTTTTTTTTTTTTTTTTTCCCCAACACTACCACAACTAACTTGCTCCTACCTACCCCATTATTGCCAATTGGTGCTTATAATATCATCATATTCCATGGCCCATCCACCCAACCAAGTACTAGCACCACACTCATGCCACCCCCATCCCAACTTGCTCATTCCCCAACCCCACGTAAGCCATCCCCAATCCAGATTGCCCATTCCCCCACCCCAACTCATGCCTTCTCCATTCCAGATGACCCACTCCCCCATCCACACCCAAGCATTTCTCATCCTCTCATGTCCTGTGCAGGCCTCTCTTGGCAAATGAACCCTAAATCATGCCTTCCACTTTCTTGCCTTGCCCTATTCCAACAAATCCCACTATCTTTTTACTCATTCATGTTAAGCCTGAATTACTCGATACACTCCTTGCCTTTAGGCTCATGCCTGGTCTATTATTGCATCTTCTCCCATGACGACATGTATGGGCAGTGTACTCCAGTTATGCCTTCCGATGTGATCCTAAGCCATTTATACCCTATACCCCATTCTTTTCATTTTTGCACTTACATGCCACACTCTTCATTATACCCTCCCCATTCCTTCCCGCCCCATTCTTGACTATTCCGCTCTTGCTTCCTTGTTCCTCTCGTGACTGGCCAATACCTACAACACGCCTGATTTCTTTTCTGCCCCTGTCTGGTCCATTTTTTATTCCATCTTCCTCCCTTTTTCCACTCTGGCCCCTTTATTGGCAGATAAAGAAAGCTTTGCCCCCGTAAATATATGTAGCCAATGTTTTGCTCACCGCCGACCGTCCTCTATTCCACCTGCATTTCCAATTCGTCCCCCTAACCCTTATTGCAGACTTTATGCAAGGACACCATTGACATACCCCTATATGATAGAGAGGACGAGGAGACAACAATGTGGCCAGCAGATCCTGAAATCGAGGTTGCCATGCTGAGGGCGCTACGCTTTCAGGAGCCCGACTTGAAACTCAAAGTCCACATGGTGTGGAACAAACCAAAAAGCCGCAGCATCTATGGTGTAAGATTCACGAGAAAGGATGGACGGTCTGCCATACACCGTCCCTTCGTATGCGCGTGTAAAACTGCCACCTATGTGAGGAGCACCAACAAAAGTGGACAATTTTCCCAAACTGTACAAGGAAGGTAAATGAGTGTGAAAGGGCGGTGTCCCTTGTTTTCTTGCATTGTCTTGTGTGTAATCCTTCATTCGTATTGTTTGATTCCTTCCATTTACCATTCTAGAGCCCCACACATTTGGCCTCAAGAAGTGGCATGTTGATGCTAAGTGTTTGCCATTTGCAACAACTCCATTTCAAGTGGGAATCGCAGCTTCATTCAAATGCAAAGTGGTCCGCTAATCCTCGAGCTACATCACTTTGCATACTGGTTGTTTGGGGTATGTGATCACACCCTTCAAGGTTATGCAAGTGGCTCTATTCGTGCACTAATGCTTTATATTGCTATCCTTCACAGGTTCAGCATTGTCTAAAGAATCCAACCCTGAATAGCCTTGTAAAAAGTGGCCCTCAAAACGAGGACGAAACGAGTGAGTACCATGAGAATGTACGCGACTGGATGCGGCACGCAATATTACATGGCAACAACGACAAGGACCATGGAACAAGAAGTAGCACGCCACTTGGGCATTCGCATCTGTGCTTAAAGTTCTGATCTCTTATCCTAATCAACGGTATGTTAGAGTTGAAGGGCAGAGGGGAGGATATGCTAATATTTTCCTAGGCATAAGCTGCATTATGAAAGTAATATCAATGGAACAAGGGGAAAGCAAGCTTTGGGGCAATACAACATGGCAGCAAGTACGATGTCCTAGTAGAAAAAATACTTTAGAAGAGAAGAGGAGGGGGGGGGGGGGGGGGGGGGGGGGGGGGGGGGTGTATTTGAATCCCGAGAGGCGTGGCAGCTGCAACTACTAAGTGCATTGAAGCTGAAAGGGGGCGTAACTTATGGGGGTAACAGGGCAGAATGAGGAACGAGGGACAGTAGGAAATGCAAGGTCAATTAAAGCTCAATGTAGCGATTGGCAACAAATAGGGGAACGAAGCAGGAAGGGGGAACGTGCAACAACAACAAGTAAAGGGTGTTATGAACCTGAATGTAACGACCGGCAACAGACATGGGCAACAAAGCAGGATGAGGAAAGGGGGCACCAGCAACATGTAAGGGGTGTGTTTGAAGCTGAGGGAGGTATCGACAACATGTAAGGGGTGTGTGTGAAGTTGGGGGAGGGACCAGGAGCATGCAAGGGGTTGTGTGAAGCTGAGGAAGGGACCAGCAACATGTAAAGGGTGTGTGTGAAGCTGGGGGAGGGACACCAACATGTAAGGGGTGTGTGTGAAGTTGGGGGAGGAACCAGTAGCATGTAAGGGGTGTGTGTGAAGCTCGAGGAGGGACCAACAACATTTAAGGGGTGTGTGTGAGGCCGATGGAGGGACCAACAGCATGTAATGGGTGTGTGTGAAGCTGAAGGTGGGACCAGTAGCATGTAAGGGGTGTGTGTGAAGCTGAGGGAGGGAATGGCAGCATATAAGGGGTGTGTCACAGAAGTCAAGGGAGGGACCAGAAGCATATAAGGGGTGGGTGTGTGAAGCCAAGGGAGGGACCATCAGCGTGTAAAGGGTATATTGGAAATGGGCGAAACTTTTAATAAGAGTCGTTTTGAAACTTGAGTGAGGATAATTTAAAGAGTTTAGCTCAGTAAGCAAGCTTGATTACCTGGGAGGGTGACAGTGCAGCGGCATGATAGGACCCCAAGCTGCTGCTTGGTACCTAATGGAACATAGGCCTCTCAAGGCTCGCTTTCTGATACAGCAACCGCCCTGTAGAAGCGCGGCAACACAGAGGGCACCTGCGAGCACGGCGCACTGAATAAGAGACACTATCGCGGCGCCCTGCACGACCTCAGCTAGCTCATCGCCTAACTCGTCCTTCGCCCGAACACACCACCAGGGCGTCGTACACCCTCTTTGCGCTTCAACGCCTGCCTCGCATCCCTCTGACTGCTTACGCCCACACATACGCATATGATGACGGGGAGCAAAGGTGAGCACGGAGCAAAGAGGCGGTTAAGCATGTTAGATGGTGCATGTTCTAACAGACAATCTTCGTGCTACTAGCGTCCAATGGCATCACAATGTGAGAAGTGAGAGTATTGAGGTTTGCCACATGATTCATGGTAAAATATTAGTATAATTTACGCAAAATATTACTATTTGATGTTTACTCCATACTTAAATTCTTATGTGAATCTTGGTGGACATGGGTGTGTGGATTTACAAAGTTTTTGGTATGAGGCCGACGCGACGCGAGACAATGACCAAACAACATGATCACCGACTCGTCATTCGCCCAACCGCTAATGCGAGTCGTACGCCTTCTGGCTCCAGATATCCATTTTTGCCTGTACATATGTACGGAGGAAAATGTCGCGTCTAATAACCAAGGGGGCAAATAGACGGTTCAATAGAGTTGATGGCGCTCAACTTACAGAGGAACACCCTACTAGCATCCAAGGGCATCAAAATGAGTAACGAATTTGAATGGGTGTTTAATGGTAATGCCACTTATAAATATACGCGCAAGATAACTATGTGCTCCTTGTTCCTTTCCTTCTTTACTAACATATGAACCTGGTGTCCATTGTTGCGAGGTGGAGCCATTGTTGTGGTATGAGCGCGCCGCGGCGCGCGACACGACGTAATGTAACAAGAGGCAATGGAGATACCTCGCTCAAGCAACATCATAATTGATAGCCTACGGACACATCTCGCCAAGAAATGGCTCTACTGCTATGATTTATACGCGTTATACATGCGCTATAAAGGAGTAGGCATGGCATTTCTGTAGCGTTGGCGCGATTAGTCGTAAGGCTGTAGTTAACTTCAGCTGCCATCCACCAAGCATGCTGATTGAGGGCTTTTATTGGTGAGCCCGTATCCTCTGTTTAGGGATGCTTCATTTCGAAATACTCTCTGTAGTGTTAGGCCCTAAACATCTGAGATTTGATACATGTGTAACCAGTTTTGTTATAGCAAGGCAGGAACGATGAAAACACAATATTGGAATGCTGCCTATATTGGGCAGACATGATTTTATCGATTATTCGAATTTGTCACATATATGAGGTAAAAATCGTCTTCAAACCATAACGCGTTTAGATCTGATACATCGTCACCGTGGGCACAAGAGTTACCAAACAAAGTAGGAAAAAAGAAGCTACCTTTTGTAGTGGATTGCCTAGTATAAATAGGAATGTTTCGTGCCTATTGAGGGTTTCCAAAAAGAGTGCGCGACGTATGCAGCAACAATTCCCCAGCACTTATCCACTTAAGATCACAACTATGCTCCGAGTGGCATACTGTGAGGTATGTTAAAATAGTCTTTTTTCACAGTTCTTTATGGGGGGGAATTTTGAGACGTGGAAGAGCGATGGAATGGGAGGAGGTCCAGGGAGGGGAGGGGAAAGTGAGGACGCAGGCGCGCGTGGCCCACGCACAGGGAGTGATGAGGTGGCGTGTGCTGGCAGGGCTGAAGGTGTGGAGCAGGCGGTTCGCAGCAGGAGGGCCCAACCAGGAGGTGCCTGGAGCTGGTGTGGGGGAGGAGAGTGTGAGAGTACGAAAACTTATGCTTTCTTTGCTTACTTGCCTCTACTTTATTACACTTTATCTAGCGTATGTTTATTTAATCATGCCTGTCTTTGCTTGATTTCCTAGGTTAAGTGCTTTCATATATTTTATTATAGTTATAGCATCGAACTAGGATTGCGTGCACCGAATACGACTATTCGGTTTCCACCGAATAGCTTCTATCAAATTTCGGAAAGGCTTGATTCAGGACGCTTCGCGACCCTTAAAACCTTCGCGTAACACCTAATTACTAGGCCTTGTTTCGAGACTATATCTAGCCTCGTGTTGTACCCAGGAAATCAATCAATTCATTTGCCCATTTCTGAACTCGATCCTATCGATCCTCACACATGGTAATCAGAGTTTGTTTACACGCGAAATTTTTTACGACCTCTGGCAACCAGTCTTAAAAAAACGCGGGGGTGACGAACAAAAAAGCACCGATTCTGGGTACGTAATACCAGTTCCGTGTTTTTTCGATCCCTCTGAATTTCAGTTTTTTTACGCGATGTCAGTAGGCATGGAGTGTCAGGGCGACAACTTCGTACACGAGGTTGCAACCTTTCGCCACGACGTCGACGAGACGCGAGCGGCACTCCATCGGATTTAGGCACTACTCGCGAACCGGTCGGCGGCTGCCAAGGCAGCAGCGAACGAAGTGACATGTGTCAAGCCCAGGGGTATCAACCCCCATCATGCAGCCATAACCCAACGTTATCAGCATCAGCAGCAGCAGCAACCGTCATAGCCTGCTCCCGCCCGCAACCTTATCGGCAACATGACCATGACAAGCGGATCTCGCAGTCGCAGTGTGCGTATGCCATCACCCGAGCCAGTACGCCATCCAATCAGAGCGTTCACAGATAACGATCCGTGAACCACGCGCCACGACTTTAGCTACGACGACGACCAGGACTGGAATCTTCCAGTCCCACTATTTGAGAGCCCCCCGCACGTACCTGACTCACGCGTGGTACCGATCGATTGGCTCTCGCGCGAGCAATTCTTAAAGTTTGACACACCTCACATTGCACGCCGCGACTGGCGCTGCTCGCACGTGACGACAACAAGCGCTACAACACCTGGTACCTGGACAGCTGTTGCGTGCAACAACTGGTCGGTTCCGTGCGTTTCGTCTCCAACGCCGTCCCGACCCCCACAGTCACTTAGGTCACCATGGCGTGCAATACCCTCCTGCGCGCAGGCGCGCAAGGAATTGTCATGCTCAAGGCACGCGGGAGCCACACGCACATCACGCTGAATGACGTGCTCATAGTCCAAAACCTGCGCTTCAATCTTCGCTCCGCCGCTTAGCTCATGGATTGAGGCGTCGAACTGAGCACAGACCCTCGCATTCGGGACATTCTTGTGCAGTACTCCTCTCTGACAACAGCGTGTAAGCATAGCAGACGAGCTCACCCCGAGAATGGAGTATACGTTCTCGACTCCGATATTCCCGACTGCAGCGGCAATTATGTGAGTGAGTGCATGTGTGAGTGCAAGGGTGAATGCGAGGTTCAGTGCGAAGGTGAGTGTGTGCTACATGTGAGAGCTGGTGCGTTGCTGAGTGAATGTGAGTGCGAGGATGGTGGTGAGGGAGAGTGCGAGGGTGAGGTTGATTGCATGGCTGAGTGCATGAGTGAGTGCCAGGATGAGTGCGTCGCTGCGTGAGTGACTGCTAAGGTGAGTGTCTAAGTGAGTGCGCAGATGAGTGCATGGGTGCATGAGTGAGTGAGTGTGTGGTTGAGTCCGAAGGCGAGCGAATGACTGAGTTTTAGCTGCGAGGTTAGTGCGAGGATAGTGTGAGGGTGAATGTGAGGATGACTACTTGAATGAGTTTGTGGCTGAGTACCAGGTTGAGTGCGTGGTTGAGTGAGTGAGGGATGGAGTGAGTGAGTGGATGACTGCATGGCTGATAGCATGAGTGAGTCCGAGGGTGAGTGCATGGCTGTGTGCGAGTGTGGGTGCGTGACTTCATGAATAGTTGAGTGAATAAGTGAGTGCAAAGGTAAGTGAGTGAATGAATGCGTGGGTGAGTGCATGGGAGAGTGCGAAAGTGATAACGTGAGTGAGTCTCAAGGTGAGGGCGTGGCTGAGTGCTTGAGTTGGGGCAATGATCAGGGCACGTCTGAGTGAGTGGATGAGTGACTGAGTGAGCGGCTGAGTGAGTGAGCAAGTACGAAAGTGAGTGCGAGAGTGAATGCGAAAGTAGGTGCGTGGCTGAGTGAGTGAATGTGGGAGCGAGTGAGTGCATGAGTCCATCGTTGAGTGAGCGGCTGAGTGCGTGAGGGAAGGATGAGATCGTGGTGAGTGGAAGTGTGAGTGCGTGCGAGAGGGAATGGGTGAGAGCATGCCTAAGTGCAAGGATGAGTGAGTGATCGAGTGCGAGTAGTGGCTGATCGCGAGATTGAGTGCGTGATTGAGTACATGGCTGACTGCTTGAGTGCATGCGTGTGTGAGTGCGTGAATGCATGGGTGGGTGCATGGCTGAGGGCGAGAGTGCGTGGGAGGCTGAGTGCATGGCAGCATGAGTGAGTTATTGGCCGAGTGCAAACGTGAGTGAGAGGGTGAGTGCGTGAGTGCGTACATGAGTGCGAGGGTGAGTGTGACGGTGAGTGCAAGGATGAGTGCGTGAGTTAGTGTGTGGCTTACTGTGAAGCTGAGTGATTGGCCGAGTGCAAGTGTGGGTGCGTGGCGTAATGCGAGGATGAGTGTGAGGACGATTGTGTGACTTGATGGAACAGTGAGTGAGTGGCCGAGCGCATGGCTGACTACATGAATGGGTGCAAGGGTGCGTGCAAGGGTGCGTGAGAGGGTAATTACATGGTTGAGTGAGTGAGTGGGTGCGAAGGTGAGTGCAAGAGCAAGTGCGTGAGTGCATGTGTGCATGGGTGAGTGCGTGGGTGTGCGCACGAGTGGGTGAATGGCTTAGTGCGTGTCTGAGTGAGTGCGTGGCTGAGTGCGAGAGTCAATGCATGGTTGAGCAAGTGAGTGCGTGGATGATTGCAAAGGTGAGTTACCGGGTGAGTGTGGGAGTGCGTGTGAGGGTAAGTGCAAGGGTAAGTGCTTGAGTAAGTGTATGGCTGAGTGCAAGGGTGAGTGCAAGGCTGAGTGCGAGGTGAGAGAGTGGCTGAGTGCGTGAGGGAAGGCATGCCAAAGTGCGTGAGGGAAGGCGTGCCAAAGTATGTGCGTGAATGCTTTGGTGAATGAGTGTTAGGCCGAATGCGTGGCTGAGTGAGTGGGTGAGTTCGAGGGTGATTGGAAAGGTGAATGAGAGGGTGAGTGCACGAGTGTGTGCATGAATGGAATGGTGAATGCAAAGGTGAGTACGGGAGTGAGTGTGTGGCTGAGTGCAAGAGTTGTCAACGGGAGTTGGGTGTGGCCCCGTCCTCGCTTGGGCGGAGCTGACTTAGTGGCTGGGGTTAAGGGGAGCAGCCGACCTGCAGCAGTGGGCGAGCTGGTCGACGGGGCTGGTCGACCTGCACGGGGGCCACTGCAAGGGTGCCGACTTTGGGAGGTCGACCAGGCGAGGTCGACGTGCGCGGGCGTCAACTTGGCGACGCCGACTTGAGGCAGCCGACTTGGGAGGCCGGTTGACAAGAGAGACGTCGACCTGGTGGTCGACCAGACTTGGTGGTCGACAAAGGGGGGAGCCGACGTTGACCTCGACAGAGGAGTCCGGGGACGCCGGGCTGGAGGGCGTCGAGTAGCAGAACGCCGAACAGCCAGGCGCCGTATGCCATGGCGCCGAGGTGGAGGGCGCCGACCATTGGGGACACCGGGCTTGCGCAGTCGGCGACCGACCGAGCTGGTCGATCAAGCGTGGTTGCCCGGTCGACCGGGATACCCGGGCGACGTGTGCGAAGGTCGCCGGGATGGATTATGCGAGGACGACCTCGGGGGTGGTATCCCAAGGTCGACGTGGCTCGGGGGGCACAGTCGCTGCTGTGGAGTTGACCTGGGCGTCTGCACAGTGCACGTGATGGGGAGTGGTGCACCAACCAGCTGCACGCACCTGCGAAGCAGGTGCACCGTTGTCCTGCAGGTGCAACGCTGTGCAGCCGACTTGCTGCAGCGTTGGCGCACCGCGGGCTGCAACGTTGGCAAACCGCAACTTTGCTGTGCTGGAGCGCGGTCGACCAAGTCGTGCTGGCACGCGGTCGACCGTGCTGCGCTGGCAGTCAATGAGAAACCTTGATAGGTCTGATGTAGTCTGTGTTGCCAATGTTGATGCTATCATTCTGAATCATTGTTGTGAACTTTTGCTAGTGAAACTCTTGCCAAATTTCCCCGTGAACCAGCAAGTAGTGAGAGCACAAGTAAACAACTAAGGAACGAACGCAGAGATCACTCCTACCCCGTGCCTAGCCCGTAGACCAGTTCCTGTTGCTAGAGTTATCTCCGCATGGTGCGGTGAGCGTGGAAGGCACCACAACGTAGCATTTAGTTTAGCCGACTTCGTAGCCCCATCACCAACGTTGTTCGTAGACCGGCAGCTGTGCAGTCTTCCTTCTAGGCGTAGGTGACGCCGAGGTGATGGACACCCTGGAGGCACAGCTGGAGGATGCGAGGAGACGCCATGAGGCGCGCGAGTACGGGGAAATCCCCTGGGCGGTCGTCGAGGCTGGCATCCGCGCCGTGTGGGCGACGGAGCACCCTTCTCGGCTTACTTCTCCTCGATCGGTGAACACCGAGGTCGGCGTCGACGTGGACGTCAACGCTGGGGACCATGTCGGCATCAGCGTGGGAGGTACGTCAAGGCCGAGAGGAGTGATACACACCGGTGAAGCCGGCGGCGTTAGCGCGAGGAATGCAGTTGCCGACAGCTGCAAGGGCCTCGCAGGGCGACGTCGGAGGCCGACGAAGCGGATTGGCGCTGATGTCGACGACTCACGTGATGGCGGGCGGGATTGCACCGAGCTACGGCTACTTCAAGTTTACGCCGGACAGGATCTTGGTGACTCCCCTGCTGGTCGACCCGACATCCTCACCTGGAAGGAAGCCATCGAGCCCTAGCTGGAGATGGCCGCGCTGATCGGCTTCGCCAAAGGCACAGTGGCAATGCCGGAGGACCCCCACCTGCGTGCGGAGTTTCGCGCCGTGCAGCTGCTGACCTTCACGGTCATCTCGCGGTGCTGCTCGCCGGGCGTGCAGATCGCCTTGAAGTCGTGCAGGGAGTACCTCGACGCTGGCCACCGGGCGTGGCACTTTATCAAGTCGACGTACCAGCTCACCGATGACTTGTTCATTGCCCAGCTTGATGGGCAGCTGACGCAACTGCGTATGGGCGAGCAGGAGACGGCGACCGACTATTGCAACCGAGCTCGGTGAATTCTCGCCACCATAAGGATGGCAGGTGCGCTGTATTCAACGGCGTCGAACGTCGCGCACGTCATGCAGGGACTCCCGAGTACATACAACCTGCTGAAGCGGCTGTCGATGGCACCGAGCACGCGGGCGACGCTCAACGAGGACAACTTGACCTCGTACATCCTGCAGGACGAGGCGATGCAGGAGGCTGAGCGGTCCCAGGAGCTCCTCGCGCAAGTGAACTTCGTCGCCCCGGCGAAGCAAGGCGGTCGACCGGGACAGCGCGGGCAGTCTGGTGGCAGTCACCGTGGCGGTGCGAAGCAGGTGAAGGATGCCGACAAGCAGAAGTCGGCCAAGGATGGCGATCGAGAAGGAGGAAGTCGGCGTTGAGAGTGCTGGCTTTGTCGCAGCCCCAACCACCTCTCCTTCGAGTGCCCCGACCGCAGTGATTCCGACGACGACGACGCCAAGGGAGGCCGCGGGAGGTCGGCCAGCCGTCGTCCGCGTTGAGGAAACCAGCCGCGCAAGGAGAAGTAGTCAAACAAGTCGACCTCGGCGAAGGACGCCGACTCCTCTGCTGGCGGCAAGGGGCGAGACGACAAGGAGGCCTCATGCTCGCTGGTCGGCGTTGTGGAGCCGACCGTCTCGCTAGCGCCTGAAGCTTGCGAGGACTTCCAGGCGGTGGCAGCAGCTGTGTAGGCAAACCCAGCGGTAGTCCTGCTCGACAGCGGCTGCTCGCACCACCTGATGGGGACAAAGGAGGCCGTCGTCGACTTGGAGCCGAGCGGCAACGTGAAGCACGTGCGTGGCTTCAATGAAGCTCTGCAGGACGTCCGGGGCCGAGGCATTGTCGCGTTGCAAGGGGAGGCCGGGAAGCGGGTGCTCATCCCCAACGTGCTCTACGTGCCGGGCGTGCAGGCGAACCTGCTCTCAGCCGGCCAGCTGAAGGAGAATGGGGTGAAGCTGAAGGACGATGGCGACAGGATGCTGCTCATCTCGGCGGCGTGGGACGTGCTTGGTCGAGCGACGTACACCGGCCGGGTCCTCTGCACTGATCTGCGTCCCTGCTCGACGAGGTCGAAGACGTCCTTGACGGAGATGGTGGCCCTGCGGGCGATCGTCTCGGCGACGAAGACCACGCCGGACCGACTACATGCGAGGCTGGCCCACGTCGGCATGGACACCATCCGGAGCTCGGCGAAGCACGAGGTCGCCACTGGGCTGGACCTTACGTCGGCGTCCGGCGCCGACTCACCCTGCGTCTCGTGCGTCGACGAGAAGCTGACACGGCACACCTTCCCCGACAAAGGTTCGGACGCGGAGGAGGCCCTGGCCGTCGTGCACATCGACTTGTGCGGGCCGTTTCGGGTGGTGGCCAAAGACAAGAGCCTCTGCTTTCTGCTGCTGAAGGACCGCAAGACCCGCTACGTGTGGGTGAGGCCGGTCGCCAAGAAGTCGGACGTGCTGCTGGAGTTCCAGAAGTGGCTGGTGTTGGCGAAGCGGCAAGCGGGGAAGTCCGTGCTGATGCTGCGCTCTGACCGGGGAGGGGAGTTTCTCGACAAGGAGTTCACCGCCTTCGTGGACGGCAAGGGGATCGTCCACGACCTGACCTGCCCGTACACCCCGCAGCAGAATGGCATGGCGGAGCGGGAGATGCGGACAGTGGTGGAGTCGGTGCGGACGATGCTGCTGCACATGGGCGTGCAGCACCACTGGTGGCACCTCGCCCTGCGGCAAGCTGTGTGGGTTCGCAACTGCTTGGAGAGGTTGGCGCTGCCGCCGGGGACAATGCCGTACCAGCTTCTCACTGTGCGGAAGCCCGACTTGTCGATGGCGCGGATATGGGGCTGCATGGCCCAGTTCCTCGTCCCTAAGCAGCAACGTGGCGGGAAGTTGAAGCCGAAGGCGCAATGGGGTCTTCATCTCGGCGTGTCGGAGGAGAGCAAAGGCTGGGAGCTCCTCGACATCGCCGACAACCGGATGGTCAACACCTCGGATGTGGTGTTCTACGAGACGATGTCTCTGGAGGTGTGGAAGTCGGAGCACGGCCCGGCATCAGGGCGGACGCCGGTCAACCCGCCGACGGACACCTCGACGGCGACCCTCCCCCTGCTCGCTAAGGTCGGTGATCTTGCTACTGACGGTGCCACGGATGTCCCCTCTTCCTCCCGTGCCCCTTTCCTCCCTGCCCCTCCCCTTGTAGCCGATCTACATGGCCTGCCCCCGATGCCGGCCTCCGGCGCTGAGGGGAGCGGTGGGACGTCGCCTGTGGCGCCGGCCACGA
Source organism: Closterium sp. Yama58-4 (assembly GCA_947470075.1). Lineage (NCBI taxonomy): Eukaryota > Viridiplantae > Streptophyta > Zygnematophyceae > Desmidiales > Closteriaceae > Closterium > Closterium sp. Yama58-4. The sequence goes on along the minus strand of CANIUD010000679.1, from coordinate 665,203 downwards.
GCAACGTCGGTGGCCGACGTGACGTCCAGCCAGTCGACGCGGAAGTAAAGTCGACGCCGGAAGGGGAAGAGCAGGCCGAGGAGGTGCAGCTGACGGTGGTGAAGTCGGTAAATGGGGCAGCGATACGGCAGCAGCTGATCGGGGAGCAGGAAGCCGTGAAGCCGACCAAGGGACAGTCGGCAAGCGGGCCGACCGCAGGGGAGAAGTCGGCAGGATCGCCGACCGTGGTGCAGCAAGACGCTGAGGGCAGCGAAGCCGACGACGACGAAAGGGAGCAGTCGGGAGCCGAAGAGTCCACTGATACCGACGTGGTGGAGGTTCAGCCTGGGCCACGGCGTACTGGCCGACCTCGGAGGCCACCCGATTTTTTCGTCCCCGCTGCCTTCACCATGGTGTACGACGTGGACGACAATGACCTGCTGTACGACGACGCCGAGGATGATGAGGAACTGCCGGAGCTCGACCCCGACATGCACGCCGACCCTGAGCACCGTTGGGACATCGCGAGGATGACGGTGAAAGAGGCGTTAGCGAGCTGGAAGGGTAAGGCGGTGAAGGCCGCCATGGAAGAAGAAATACGGAGCCTCATCGCGAATGGCACGTGGGAGCTTGCAGAGCGCCCCCCCGCGTCAACATCATGAAGAACCGGTGGGTGCTGACTACGAAGTACCGCATCGACGACAACATCGAGCGTGAGAAGGCGAGGCTGGTCGTGAAGGGCTTCACGCATGTGTATGGCGCCGACTACGACGAGACGTACGCGCCGGTGAGCAGCTACGTCACGCTGAGGATCTTCCTCAGCATCGTCGCCGTTCTCGACCTCAACCTAATGCAGCTCGACATGAAGAACGCCTTTCTGCAGAGCAAGCTCGACCGGGTGCTGTACATGTACCAGCCAGACTACTTCAACGACAGGATCGGCCGTGTGTGCAAACTGCCGAAGAGCCTGTACGGGCTGAAGCAGTCGCCGCTGTTGTGGTACAAGGCGCTCAACGACGTGCTGGTCGGCGCTGGGTGGAAGAAGAGCCAGGTCGACGAGTCGTTGTACTTCAAGGCCGGCGACGACGGGGTGGCCTGCTGGGTACTGGTCTACGTCGACGACCTGCTCGCCGCCAGCAGCAGCACCGTGATGCTGAAGGAGCTGAAGGCGCTGCTGGAAGCCGCCTTCGAGTTGGGGGAGATCTCGCCGGTGCAGAAGTACCTCAGGCTGGAGATCGTGCGCGACAGGTCGGCAGGGAAGCTGTGGCTGCACCAGCACAGTTACGTCGATAAGTTGCGTAGGCGTTTCATCGACGAGGAGCAGGGCGGTCGGACCCCGAAGACGCCGGTCTCCGTCGACGCCTACGCCGAGCTGACGTTCGATGATGAGGGGGCACAGGAGCGCCAGGAGGAGGAGTACCGACAGAAGGTCGGCTCGCTGCAGTTCGCGGCGACGACAACGAGGCCGGACATCGCCTTCGCCTGTAGCAAGCTGGGGAGCGGCCTCACGGTGAGGAGCGACCAACACTGGCGCGAGGTCGACCGCTGCCTCGCCTACCTCGCCAACACGCGTGACACCGCCCTGGAGTTCGGCGGTGGTCCGGAGTCGCTGGAGCTGGTCAGCTACGTGGACGCCGACGACGCCGGTGACAAGCAGAACCGGACGAGCACGGGCGGCTATGTGTTCGTCTACGGAGGGGCCGCGGTCTCCTGGTCGAGCCAACGCATCAAGTGCGCGACGCTGTCATCGACCGAGTCGGAATACGTGGCTACGACTGAAGCCAGCAAGGAGGGACGCCGACTTCGCTTCCTCCTGGCAGAGTTCCGGCAGCTGGACGCCGGGAAGCCGACTGTCCTGCGAGTGGACAACAAGTCGACCATCATAGTCGCCGAGGGCATGGGGTTGACGGGCAACCTCAAGCATATGGAGCGGCGACAGGCTTGGCTGCAGCAGATGGTGAGGCGCGGGAAGTTTTTGCTGAAGTACATCCCGACCGCTGAGCAGCCAGCCGACTTCCTGACGAAGGCGCTGCACTACCCGGCCTTCAACCGGTGCTCCGTCGCGATCGGCCAAGTGCGCCTGGCCGAAGTCGGCGACGGCAACAACGACGTGCAGCAGTAGGTGCCATGCCCTTTTGCATGGCTGGTGCGGTGACCGGCGTGCTGTGTTTTGTGTGAACGCCGCCGAGCTATTTTCCGAGAAGAGCTACCGTGTGGGCTGGGGGCCCAAGCGTGAACGCGGCAGGGGAGTGTCAACGGGAGTTGGGTGTGGCCCCGTCCTCGCTTGGGCGGAGCCGACTTAGTGGTCGGGTGTGAGGGGAGCAGCCGACCTGCAGCAGTGGGCGAGCTGGTCGACGGGGCTGGTCGACCTGCACGAGGGTCACTGCAAGGGTGCCGACTTTGGGAGGTCGACCTGGCGAGGTCGACGTGCGCGGGCGTCGACTTGGCGACGCCGACTTGAGGCAGCCGACTTGGGAGGCCGGTTGACAAGAGAGTCGTCGACCTGGTGGTCGACCAGACTTGGTGGTCGACAAAGGGGGGAGCCGACGTCGACCTCAACAGAGGAGTCCGGGGACGCCGGGCTGGAGGGCGTCGAGTAGCAGAACGCCAAACAGCCAGGCGCCGTATGCCATGGCGCCGAGGTGGAGGGCGCCGACCATTGGGGACACCGGGCTTGCGCAGTCGGCGACCGACCGAGCTGGTCGATCAGGCGTGGTTGCCCGGTCGACCGGGATACCTAGTCGCTGGGATGGATTATGCAAGGGAAGCCGACCTCGGAGGTGGTATCCCGAGGTCGACGTGGCTGGGGGAGCGCAGTCGCTGCCGTGGAGTTGACCTGGGCGTCTGCACAGTGCACATGATGGGGAGTGGTGCACCAACCAGCTGCACGCACCTGCGAAGCAGGTGCACCATTGTCCTGCAGGTGCAACGCTGTGCAGCCGACTTGCTGCAGCGTTGGCGCACCGCGGGCTTGCAACGTTGGCAAACCGCAACTTTGCTGTGCTGGAGCACGGTCGACCAAGTCGTGCTGGCACGCGGTCGACCGTGCTGCGCTGGCAGTCAATGAGCAACCTTGCTAGGTCTGATGTAGTCTGTGTTGCCAATGTTGATGCTATCATTCTGAATCATTGTTGTGAACTTTTGCTAGTGAAACTCTTGCCAAAGTTTCCCGTAAACCAGCAAGTAGTGAGAGCACAAGTAAACAACTGAAAAACGAACGCAGAGATCCCTCCTACTTCGTGCCTAGCCCGAAGACCAGCTCCCGTTGCTAGAGTTATTTCCGCAAGAGTGAGCATAAGTGTGTAGCTGAGTGAGGGGGCGACTGCGTGATCGAGTGTGCGAGTGAGTGTGTGGGTGAGTTTTGGGGTGGGTGTTTGGGTGATAAAGAGGGTGAATGTATGGTTAAGTGAGTGAGCGTGCGCGTTTGTGAGTGCGAGGGTGAGTTACGAGATAAGTGCGAGCATGTGTGCATGGCTAATTGCTTGATTGAGTGATTGGCTGTGGGAAGGAATAATCATGAGCTTGTGAATATATTATCAGTTCTGTGATTCCATTCTCATTTTTGGGTTGCTTCTTTTCTCGTATTCTTTTCGCCCCACTTTTGTTTCCAATGACAGTGATTATTGTGGCTATTCGAGTCAAAGATGTTAAGTGTCGTGTGAAGAATCATCGCACAACCTTTTTTCAAGATGACAACTTCATCCTCAAGCTTAATCTTCACAGGCAATAACGTTGCTGGTGAGTTTGAAAAGCCATACCGTTTGATTAAGCTGGGCATTGAAGGTGATGGCAATTGTTTGTATTGAAGCGTGTTCATGTACCTTTACAATACGCAAAATAGGTATCAAGAAATTCAACTTGCAGTGTTGCTTAATGTTGTTGATAATTGGGCTAATTCCAATTGTCCCTATCCTGATCAAGCAACTGTAGCACATGAGCGCGAGTTTAGAACCGCTGAAGTATACTTTCTTGCCGTTTTACCCGATCGTGTTTACGGGTCGATCAATGAGGTGCTTGCGTTCACTAAGGTGTTCAGCATTACATCAATTATTTGGCTAGATACGATCCATTTTGTTGCTTGTTTTATTCCCGATCGAGGTACGTTGTCCAAACGAGTGATGCATTTGCATTTTTACTCCATCTCTCTCTACTCATTGTTGGTCCCTTTTGAAGTTGGCATGCTTTACAGCACTAGATTTTTGCCAGGTGAGACGTAACTTACAAAATGTCCAAACTTTTGTACCTTCAGAAGTTTGTTCACTTCTTATTAGTGACCCACAAACGAGTTTGTAAAAGAACCCAGAAGTTGTTGCGATATCCGCCGAAGCCGACTTGTTACATGATTCGAGCTTATTTGTAAACAATGTCGATAGTGGTAACATGAATAATGTGACTTGTAGTTCGAACAAAAATTGCGAACAGGAAGACGACGAGAACGGGTTCATTCAAATGCGCCCAAAACGAGTTGGTCGTAACAAAAAGAAAGAAAACAAAGAGCTGTTTTGTATATGTTATAAGTATGGGGGAGTGTAAAATTCAACCGTTAAATGATGTACCGGCCTAATAGCATTGGCACATGGTTTCAAATTTGTAATTAATCACGACAAATAATGTATTTATTCTCCGGTTACTTGCACGCTATTGATGCGGCATTTGCACGAGCTTACTTTATACATCACAAGCTGAACGCAAGTCATAATATGTTAAAATTTTAATATTCGAATTGTATCATACTGGCGCTCCTATATTAAACAAGGATCTCGATAAAATATCCAACAATGTAATCGTGAACGCCATTCCTATGCGCACTCGATCGATGTGCAAATTTCTAAATGCTTGCAAACGAGGGCTTGAAGTAGAATGCACAATATGCGGCACCTTGAATTTTGAATCCATTACAGTCAGGAATTAATCCGCGACAACCATCAGTACGTGTATGTCGTAATTGTGACAAATCTGAACGGAAGGAAAAGAATCGCATTTCGCAACCTTCAATAGAAAAGGGTTTCTGAAGAATCCCATTAAGCTTCAGGGTTTGAACACGTTGGAAGAGCGTCTCTTATGTCCTCGCATTCTTTTTATGAAATTTTATTCCTTGTCAGTTGGAAAACAATTGGGCATTCAAGGGTGTATAACAAATATTCTAGTAGAAGTCCACAAAATGGTTCAATCCCTTCCAAGATTACCTTATGATACTAATACAGTCACGGTACATTTGAAACGCAAGCTTGCGTAGAAGAACAATGCATTCGAAGAAAATGTGCGCCCATCAAAGGTTCTCAAGGCTTTGCAGTTTCTTTGCAAGCAAACACTTTTTAAGCAATACGATATTCTCATTCATCAACCGGACTTGAGAACATTGGAAGAAAACGATCAAAACATAATAACGAGCACAAAGGAAAGTACTAGAGATGATGTTGAGCCAATGCGACGCTCAGCAACCCCATTCTGCTGCGGGGAGTCCGGAAGCGTGAAGGTCTGCTCGATGCCCTCCGCCTGACAGAAGGTCCTCAAGAGATCGGAGGAAAACTCACCACCTCTGTCAGAGTGCAGACGCAGGACAGGAAGATCCGTCCGGAAACGGCGGCGGAGCTGGAGACGAACCGTGCGGATCCAAGGGATTAGAACAGCAGGGACCTCACCCTTGGTGCGCAAGGGGAAGACCGTGGTGTAACGCGAGTAGTCGTCGACAACCAGCAAAAAATACCGCTCACCGCCCTGACCACGAACGCGGGCTGGGCCCCACACGTCCAGGTGGAGGGTCTCCAGAGGAGCCTCTGTCGGGGGGAACGAGGAGGAGTGAGGAGCGGCGCGCTGCCGCCCCTCGACGCAAGGAAGGCAAGGCGGCGCAGGCGAGGCAGGGAGGGGAGGGAGGGACCTGGGAAGACCGGACACAAGGAGGCGACGGTGCATGCCACGAAGGCGTGGCAAGGAGGGGTGACCCAGGCGGTGGTGCCAGAGAAGAGTCTGGTGCGACAGGGAACGACACTCACAGGCGTGGGCCACCAGACCTGACGCAGACACCTGACCGACAGCAGCTACCTGGGGAGACGCAGTGGTCAGTGTGTAGAGACTCGACCCCGGCCGACGGGTGAACGTAGCCAGGTGACGGCCGGTCCTGGAGCACGTGCAGATCGCCACACGCTGTCCGCCAGGGGTAAAGGTGTCAACCCACTGATCCTGGAGGACAGCGTTGCTCACCAGGTTCGTCGAGAACGAGGGGAGGTGGAAACCCGACAACGAGCCAGACGGAACCGCCGGACAAGGGAGGACAGTGGTGGACTGGGCAAGGACTGGGCCCCCAGAGGGGTCAGCCAAGGAGACTGGGACCGGTGCAGGAAGCGGTGTGAGCTCAGTACTGTCACGAAAGAAGCAACGGGAAGCACCTGAGTCAAGGGTGAAGGTGTGACAGGCCTCAGCCGGTGCGGTACCTGAGAGAGCAGTCTCTGTGGGTGCTGTACCTGAGAGAGCAGACTCGAAACCAGCCGGGACAGCACTGGGGGGAGCAAGTACAGGGGGCACCATACCAGAGAGAGCAGACTCACTAGTACCCAGGGCAGCAGGCTCTATACCTGGGTCAGGCGGCACACACAGGTAACAGTCTCCCTCGGCACTAACAGTCAATGCATACATGGCAGCAATAATAGCATCATAGTCAAGAGCAAAGACATCAACACCAGCCCTCATGAGCTCAGCCCAGCGGGGGCGCTCAACATCCGCACCCATCTCCTCACGCCAAGCGTCGTCAAGGCGGGAGAAGCAGCGGTACGGGGTGTGGAACCTCCCACACGTCTGTCCCTTGCGGTCACCTGTGCGAATGACATAAGAACAGCGGGCACTGGCCCCCGACGTCCCACGCTGAGCAAGCCACTCACGAAGCTGCTGGGTCGTCTGGGGACGCTGCTGCTGCTGGGAGCTCTGGCCAGAGCCAGTGCCTCCACTCCGACCTCCGCCGCCACCACTACCACCGCTCCGACCGCCACCGCCACCACCGCCACCACCGCCACCGCCGCCGCCGCCACTACTGCCACTGCTCCCTCCGCCGCCCCCGTCTCCACCACCGACCCCACTCCCACCAGCGCTCCCGCCACCGCTCCCTCCAGCACCGCCTCCCCCCCCACCTCCCCCACCTCCTCCCCCACCAGCGCCACCACCACCACTTTTGCCCCCCTTGCCCTTGCCGGTGCGGCGCCTCCCACCAGGAGTAGAAGCAGCGCCAACAGACTCAGCACCAAGGAAGTCAACAGCAGCAGCAGCAGCGTAGGAGGGAGCGAGGGGAGAGGGAGAACACCCCTCAAAGATGGGGGTGCGAGGAGCGCCACGAGCAGCACCGACAGCTACAATGCTCTTTTCGGCCGCGAGCAGGTGCTCCTCTAGGAGGGCGACTGTGAGCTCAGTGGGACAGCGAGCAAGGAAGTGGTCTCGAACTGAGCGGAGGGTGTCAGGGAGACGGGTGACTATGAAGTGGAGTGTCCAGTACAGTGGAGGGGGGTTCTTAGCGCAGAACTCGGTGGGAAGGGCGGCACGCAGGCGAGCATCACTAGTGCGAAGGTGGGTGATAAGATCGGCGACTGTAGTAAAGGTGGACAGATCGGGGAACAGGTACGGCAGCATGAGGCGGCTAAGCTCGGCTGTGGCAGGCGAGGAGTAGCGAGCGACGACAGCGTCGTACAGGGCCTTAGCGGATTTGCAGTCGCCAAAATGCTCTAGCTCGGCCCCGTCGCCGCCCCTTACGGCCCCGTCGCCGCCCCTTGCGGCCCCGTCGCCGCCCCTTGCGGCCCCGTCGCCCCCCCCCCCCCCCTTCGCGGCCTCGTCGCCACCCCTTGCGGCCCCGTCGCGGCCCCTTCGCGGCCCCGTCGCCGCCCCTTGCGGCCCCGTCGCCGCCCCTTTGCGGCCCCTTCGCCGCCCCTTGCGGCCCCGTCGCCGCCCCTTACGGCCCCGTCGCCGCCCCCCTTGCGGCCACGCTGCCGCCCTTCAGCGGCTCTGCCGCCCTTCGCGGCCCTGACGCCGCCCTACCGCAGCCTCGCCGCCGCCCCGCTGCGGCCCCGCCGCCGCTCCTCACGGCCCCGAGACCGCCGAGCCGCCGAGCTGCCAACCGCCGAGCCGGCGAGCCGCCGAGCCGCCGTTGCTGCAGTCACCACCGTGCCGCCGAGCCGCTGTTGCCGCCGAGCCGCGGGTGCCGCCGAGCCGCCGAACCATCGAGCCGCTGTTGCCGCCGTTGCCTCAGCCGCTGCAGCCGCGTCGCCGTCGTCCCTGCAGTCGCGGCCCTGTGTCAGAATCCCAGTCACTAACCACTGGGATAAAAGGGCTTGTTTATATAGCGGGTGAGTGCGCCCATAACCCCCCAGGCCGACGTGCCTGTAACCCTTCCCTAGGATCATCGGGGATCCCAAGTGGACCTCTGACACCCCCCCGCACTGGGATGCCCGAAGTGCACACACCGGGAAACGAACCCGAGACCTTCGCTCTGATACCATGTCAGAATCCCAGCCACTAACCACTGGGATAAAAGGGCTTGTTTGTATAGCGGGTGAGTGCGCCCATAACCCCCCAGGCCGACATGCCTGTAACCCTTCCCTAGGATCATCGGGGATCCCCAGTGGACCTCTGACACCCTGTCCCTCCCGGCGAGCCTCGGCCCTACTCACTTGCCCGGTAAGCGCAGCGCCTCTGCCACTGCACTGCCCTTAGCCTGCTGCTCTCACTGCTCGTCTACTGCTGTCATGGCCACCCCTAGTGTTCTCACCTTTGATGCTGAGGGTCGGGCTGTTGACTTTGAGGTCTGGCTCGATGATCTGCAGCTTTTCCTACAGCGTGATAGGGCAGACGGCCTCTCCCTCTTTGACCTCACTTCTGGTGCCTCTCCTTCCCCTGCTGCTGATGCTGACGCCACTGTTCGCTCACAGTGGGCCACACGCGATGCTGCTGCCCGCCTTGCTGTGCGCCGCCACTTGCCGACTGCTGAGCGTGCGCACTTTAGTCAGTACAAGAGTGCTAAGACCTTGTACGATGCTGTAGTTGCACGCTACTCTTCCCCTGCCACTGTTGCGCTCAGCTAGCCGCCTCATACTGCCGTACCTCTTCCCTGACCTCGCCGCTTTTCCCACTGTCGCTGACCTCATTACGCACCTTCGCACTGCGCTTCCTGCTGAGTTCTGCGCCAAGAACCCCCCCCCCCCCCATGTACATCACCCTCTACTACATAGTCACCCGGCTCCCTGACACCCTTCGCTCGGTCAGGGACCACTTTCTCTCTGTTTGCCCCACCACTCTCACCGTTGACCTCCTCGAGGAGCGTCTCCTAGCAGCAGAGAAGAGCTGTAGGAGCCTCTCGTGGTGACCCTCGTACCCCTGTCTTTGAGGGGTGCTCCCCCTCCCCCCTCTTGCCCTCTGTTGCCTCTGCTGCTGCGGTCGACCTTGTTGGTCTTGAGTCGGTCGCTGCGGCGTCTACCTCTAGCGGGAGACGCCGCCCAGGCAAGGGCAAGGGGGGCAAGGGCGCTGGGGGAGCTGGCGGAGGCGGTGGAGGCGGCAGTGGAGGAGGCGGAGGGAGTGGGGGTGGCGGTGGGAGTGGTGGTGGGAGTGGTGGTGGGAGTGGGGGCACTAGTGGAGGCAGTGGCGGCGGAGGAGGAGGCGGTGGTGGAGGTAGCGGCGGCGGAGGTGGAGCGGGTCGGGGCGGCTCTACGCAGAGGGTCGGCTCCGGTGGTGGTACGCGCCAGCAGCAGCAGCAGCAGCGTCCTCGTGAGACCCCTTCCCCCCAGCAGCTTCGTGAGTGGTACACTGCTCGTCAGCGGGGCGGGGGTGCTGGCCCCTGTACCTACGTTCTCCGTACCGGCGACCGCACGGGTGAGCAGTGTGGGGGGGCGCACCCCACCCAGCGCAGTTTCGGCCGTCTAACGGACGCGTGGCGTCACCAGTTTCCCGACGCTACTGAGATCCCTCGCTGGGGCGAGCTGTCTAGGGCGGGTGTTGCGATCTTTGATCTTGATTATGATGCTATTCTTGCTGCCATGTATGCTGTGACTATTAGTGATGAGGGTGACTGTTACCGGTGTTTTCCGCCTGACCCGGGCATTGAGGCTGCTGCGCTAGGTGCTTGTGAGACTGCTGCTCTAGGTGCCAGTGCGTCTGCCGCCCCAGGTGCCGGTGAGTCTGCGCTCTCAGGTACTGCGTCGTCTCCGGACACCCACACCTTCACACTCGACTCGGGTGCTTCCCGCTCCTTCTTTCGAGACTGCACCACTCTCACGCCGCTCAGTCGGCCGGTTGCGGTCTCCCTGGCAGACCCCTCTGGGGGTCCTGTTCTTGCCCACTACTCCACTGTACTACCGTGTCCAGCGGTCCCGTCTGGCTCCCTGTCGGGTCTTTACCTCCCCTCGTTCTCTACGAACTTGGTGGCGGGTGCTGACCTACAGGATGGGGGGGTTGACCAGTTCACCCCTGCGCGTCAGCGGGTGACCCACTGCACGTGTGCAGACACGGGCCGACACTTGGCCACGTTTACCCGTCGGCCGGGGTCGAGCCTGTACACACTGACTACTGAGTCTCCTCCAGTCACTGAGTCTGCTCAGGTAGCAGCGTCGGGTCAGGTGTTTGCTGCGGCGTCCAGGTCTGGTCCTGAGTCTGCCCCCTGCTCGTGTCGTCTCCTGTCCCACCGGACTCTCCTCTGGCACCACCGCCTTGGTCACCCCTCCCTGCCTCGTCTTCGAGGCATGGCTTCCCGTCTTCTTGTCTCTGGCCTCCCCCGGTCCCTCCCTCCCCTTCCTCCGGGGCCTGCCCCCACCTGCGTTCCCTGCGTCGAGGGGCGGCAGCGCGCTGCTCCTCACTCCTCCGAGTTTCCTCCGACAGAGGCTCCGCTGCAGACGCTTCACATGGACGTGTGGGGCCCAGCCCGCGTCCGTGGGCAGGGTCACGAGCGCTACTTCCTGCTGGTGGTTGACGACTACTCGCGTTACACCACAGTCTTCCCCTTGCGCAGCAAGGGTGACGTCACTGAGGTGTTGATCGCCTGGATCCGCGCAGCTCGTCTCCAGCTCCAGGAGAGTTTCGGCTCGGACTTTCCTGTTCTGCGTCTGCACTCCGACAGAGGCGGAGAGTTCTCCTCTGACCTTCTGCGGGCTTTCTGTCGTGCACGAGGCATCCGCCAGACCTTCACGCTTCCGGACTCCCCGCAGCAGAATGGGATTGCTGAGCGCCGCATTGGCATGATCATGGACGTCGCTCGTACGTCCATGGTCCATGCGGCTGCCCCCCATTTTCTGTGGCCGTTTGCGGTTCGGTACGCGGCGCATCAGATCAACCTTCACCCCCGGGTTTCCATACCGGAGACCTCCCCTGCTTTGCTGTGGACGGGGAAGGCTGGCGATGCGTCTGCATTCCGTGTCTGGGGATCTCGGGCGTTTGTCCGCGACTTGTCTGCGGACAAGCTGTCCCCTCGTGCTGTTCCCTGCGTCTTCCTTGGCTTCCCTCCTGACGCGCCAGGCTGGCAGTTCTACCACCCCACCTCGCGCCGTGTTCTGTCCTCCCAGGACGTCACCTTTGACGAGTCGGTTCCCTACTACCGTCTCTTCCCCTACCGCACTGCGTCCCTCCCCCCCCGCCGCTCTTCCTTACGCCAGGTCCTCCTCCGGTAGACCCCCTTCCCCCTCAGGGTCCTGCTCCCTCAGGTGTGTCCCAGGTAGATGCAGTCGAGCCTGTCGAGGTAGCTGTTGACTCTGGTGCTGCTGGGGGTGCTGAGCCTGGGGGTGCTGGGTCTGGGGGTGCTGCGACTGGGGGTGTTGAGCTTGGGGGTACTGCGCCTGGGGGTACTGAGTCTGGGGGTGCTGCGCCTGCGGGTACTGAGCCTGGGGGTGCTGAGCCTGAGGGTGCTGGGCCTGCTCGTGTGGCGTCTGGTGGTGCTGGGCCTGGAGGTTCTTCGGGTGCTTCGTCCCGGCGGGAGCTACTCTCTCCACAGGAGCTGCGTGAGTGGTTTGCCCGGCGCTGCAGGCGTGCTGCTGGAGCTGGTGGTGCTGCGGACGCTGGAGGTTCTGCTGCTGCTGAGGGTGCTGGTGCAGCGGGTCCCGGAGGTGCTCGTACAGGGTGTACTGGAGCTGCTGGGCCTACGGGTGCTCCTGGTGCTGGAGCTGGTGGTGCTACTGGTGCTACTGGCGTTGGTGCTGCTGGTGCTCCTGGAGCTGGAGCTGCTGCGTCTTCTGGTGGTCCGACTGGAGCTGGAGCTGCTGGGGGTGTTCGCACTGGTGGTGCTCGTGGCACTGGTGCTTCTGAGGGTGCTGGAGTTGGCGCTGCTGGAGCTGGGGGTACTCCTGGTGCTGGTGCTGCCGTTGGGGGTGCTGGTGCTGCCGTTGGGGGTGCTGGTGCTGTTCCTGCTGGTACTGGTGGCGCTGCGCGGCCGCGGCCGTACTTCGTTCCGCTCCTTGAGCAGGTTCTTGGTCTTCCGTCCTCTCTTGGTCCTGCTCCTGGCTTAGAGTGTCCGCCTCCTGTCCAGTCTGCGTCACAGTTACCGCCCGCCTCCCCGCTTCCTTCTCCTTCTCCCTACACTGGTCCTACTGGAGGTCTTGCTGAGCGTCGTGAGCCTGCGTCTCGCCCTGCGTCGCCTGTCCGTGCTGCTCGCACCAGTGGCCGTGGTTCGCGTCAGCGTCCTCCCCCTGTCCCCGGCACGCACCGGATGTCTCTGCGTCCTTCCACTGCTCCGCTGCGTGCCCCTTTGCCCTCTCCTCCCGCGTCCTCTCTTCCTGAGCTTCCTGACCCTGAGTCGGACTCCCTTCGTGCTGCGCGTCCTACTGTCACACGTCTCCTTGCTACTGTCGTCACTGACCCTTCCTTTGAGTCTACTGCTGCGTCTGCCCTCGTTGCTGAGCTTGTCGACTTCGCTGCTCGCTGTCGCCTAGACTACGCTGCCAGTCTCGTCGCTGAGTCTGAGTCTGTCTGTCCTCCGTCCGTCGGGGGTGAGTGTGCTCTTGGCACGGACGTCCTTGAGGACAGGCAGGAGGAGTTCCAGTGCTTGGCTGCTGCTTCACCTCATCTCGTGTCCATGCTGCTTGCCCCTGAGGGAGACCCGGATGCACTTGACATCCCGACTCCGCGCTCTTACGCGGAGGCGATAGAGGGTCCCTACTCCTCTCAGTGGCAGGCAGCCATGGACGCAGAGATGGCTTCCTGGAAGTCCACAGGCACCTACGTTGACGAGGTTCCCCCACCTAGGGCGAACATCGTCAGTGGCATGTGGATTTTCAGGGTGAAGCGGCCGCCGGGTTCTCCGCGTGTCTTCAAGGCGCGTTACGTGGCTCGTGGCTTCAGTCAGTGGCAGGGAGTTGACTACTTTCAGACCTTCTCTCCCACCCCGAAGATGACCACTCTTCGGGTACTGCTGCACATAGCCGCTCACCGAGACTACGAGCTGCACTCTCTTGACTTCAGCACTGCTTTCTTGCAGGGCAGCCTGCACGAGGAGATCTGGCTGCGCCGCCCACCTGGCTTCACTGGGACTTTTCCTCCTGGCACCCAGTGGAGCCTCCGGCGGCCAGTCTACGGTCTCCGCCAGGCACCTCGTGAGTGGCACGACACACTGAGGACTACACTTGCGGCTCTTGGGTTTGCTCCTTCTACTGCCGACCCGTCGCTGTTTCTGCGCACCGACTCTTCTTTGCCGCCGTTCTACATCCTCGTGTACGTCAACGACTTGGTCTTTGCTACAGCTGACACTGCTGGACTTGCCTACGTGAAGTCCGAGCTGCAGAAGAGACACACATGCACAGACCTGGGTGAACTGCGCAGCTACCTTGGCTTGCAGATCACCCGGGACAGAGCACAGCGCACCATTACCCTGACTCAATCACACATGGTGCAGCAGGTCCTTCAGCGCTTCGGCTTCACGTACTCCTCGCCTCAGGCCACTCCTCTGTCTACACGCCACTTGCTCTCAGCTCTGCCTTCGGATGAGTCCGTAGAGTCGAGTGGCCCGTATCCAGAGCTTGTTGGCTGCCTCATGTACCTGATGACCTGCACTCGACCTGACCTTGCATACCCTCTTAGCATTCTGGCACGCTATGTTGCTCCTGGGAGACACAGACCAGAGCACATGGCTGCAGCGAAGAGGGTGTTGCGCTACTTGTGCAGTACGTCGGGCATGGGGCTTGTGCTTGGAGGGCAGAGTCCAGTGGTCCTCACTGGTCACGCAGACGCTTCTTGGGCTGACGACCAGGCTACGCAGCGGTCGTCACAGGGTTACACCTTCAGCCTTGGTTCCGGCTCTGTTTCGTGGCGGTCTACCCGCTCGTCTTCTGTTCTCGGCTCCAGTTGTGAGGCTGAGATCTACGCAGGGGCCATGGCTGCACAGGAGCTACGCTGGCTCACCTACCTGCTGACTGACCTGGGAGAGCCGCCTCGTTCTCCTCCAGTGCTGTACGTAGACAACAAGGCCATGCTGGCCTTGTGTCATGAGCACAGACTGGAGCACAGAACGAAGCACATCGCTCTTCGCTACTTCCTTGCTCGTGAGCTGCAGCAGCGTGGTCAGCTGCGCCTTGCTTACGTGGCCTCTGAGGTTAACACTGCTGATATCTTCACTAAGGCACTCGCGCCTTGTGATCATCAGCGCTTCTGTACTCTGTTAGGTCTTGTGCCTACCTTGCCTCACTTGCTTACTTCTTGACCTTGCTTGTACTGTTACATATATATATACCTGCTCTTGCTTGTTTAGCGTTATATATATGTAACCTTGCATGTGAACTGGCCTTGTGGCCTTGAACTTGTGCTCAGAATGTGTGGTGACGTTGTGATCCACCCTGAGCTTGCTTTGCCTTGCTTTGCTTGACTGGTCTTGTGACCCCTTGTTCTCCCCCACTTTGCCTATGGGGGTGTGTCAAACTCATACACTATAGTCTGTGTAGGCTGTAGTGGGGTAGCTCATATGGGGTACAACATTTTAGGGTTTGGTACTTGTACTCCTCATGCTGCTCAATGCATCATTCCTCGTTGTTATTTTCACAATGATAGACCTGATTCACTTTTTTAAAACCCACAGACATGCATTGTTGATGCAAATATAAATGGACATGAATGAACATACACGCAAACAAACATACAAACACAAGCATACACGTACACACAAAACATCCGAAGGGAACAAACAGAAAACATGCAAGTAATTTTACCAAAACAATACAATAATGCTACAAATCATCAACCACTGTTGTTGTTCCATATACCACTTGACTTTTTGAAAGTACAGTAAAACCTCTGAGGAGGAAACAGGGAGAGAAATGGGAAATAGAATGGGCAAAGGGAGATATGAATAATAATAAAAAAAAAACTAATGCAAACAGTCAGGAAATTAAAGATAAAAAAAGTTGTAAGAATTAGCAAATATACAGTTGAACATCACGGAATCAATTTGGAAAGACACAAAAGAACAAACGACCTACAAACCACATACTAAAATGCTAGTGCTTATTAAGAAAGGGCAAGGAAGGGCCATAAAACGTGGACGGCTTGTTAACTACATTTAGATGAAAACAGAATTGGCAAACAGATTGCTAACGAGGTGGTGCATAAATTAAGACAAAAAAGAGATGGATTAAGAAGAAACAATATTTACGAACAGAAGCAATGGTGAGTTAGAGCAAGAGACGAGAGAAATGATTCCAGAATAAAAATCTCGCTATTCTGCGCCATCCTAGTTTAAAAAAATGTACGAGAAAATGACCAACAATACAGGGTCGAAATGACCAACATGTTCTAACAAAAACCAGATTCCGTTCTTTCTCACGCTCACTATCGCTTTCTTGGCCACTTTCTGTGTCACTACTCTTCAGCTCTCTTCTCTCTCCCCCTCTCTTTTGCAATATGGTGTTCAAACTTAAACTCACCGTTAGCCAAAGGAGTGAGACAACGATGTGCTTGACCGTTTCCTGCAAGCAGATGGTGGGACATAAAAGTGTCAGAATGTGATGGTTGTCTAGCCTGCAGTGGGGTACTCTATAGCGAGTACAGCCCTTCTAGGGTTTGCTATATGTATCCCTATGCTTGTTAGTGAAAACTCCTCTGCCTGTTTTCTCGTTTTCGCCTAGCCTTTCGACATGGTATCAGAGCAGGTCGACCCTCCTGGGTCGATCCTGTGGGTGGTCCCACCCGTTAGCTTCCGCTGCTACTCTGTGTGTCGCGCGCCCTGTGGTGCGCGACGGATTTTTCTTCCCGCCGTGCGCCCCGAGGCGCGCGGCGGTTTTCCCCCGTCGAAGCGCCCCCCGTCGCCCGTCGAAGCGCCCCTGGGCCCCGCGCGGGCCGCGCGCGGCCCGTACGACCTGCGCCAGGCCCGCGCGCGGCCCGTACGGGCTGCGCCAGGCCCGCGCGCGGCCCAGGGAGCCTGCCCCGGAGCCGCGCGCCGTTCCCCGAGCTGCTGCTCGCTGTGTCCCCCGCTGCTGCCCGCGCCTCTGCCTGTATTAGGGTTTGGGGTGGCGAGTGTGGGGGTGGCGAGTATGGGGGTGACGGGTGTGTGCGCCGTCCCCTGCTCCTCCTCCTCCTCCGTCTCCCACTGCTGCAGCTGCCGCTCAGGGGGGTGGATGTGTTGGAGCCGTCGGAGTTGTACGAGGGGGGTGGCGTGTGAGCGTTGCTAGTGGTTCAACAGGGGGTGTGTGAAAGGGGTGTGGGACAGTTGGGGGAGGTTGACAGGAGGTAGCCGGTGTGACGTCTGCAGCGCCAGTAGCCCGGGGGTTGAGTACTCCGGTAGCCCAGCGAGCCTGCTGCGCCAGTCGCCCGTGGGTCCGTTGCTCCTGCAGCTTAGTGCGGAGCCAGTTACTCCTGTAGTACGGATGTTGAGTGCTCCGGTAGCCACTGTGCGCGCCGTTCCTGTTGCCCGAGTGTCTGTCGCCGTGTAGTCCGGGGCTCTGCGCCTGGTAGCGACAGTGCTGCGCGCTTCTGTTGCGCGTGTGTCTGCAGCTTCAGCCGTTGCCTCCCATCTTCTTGCTCCCACAGTTTCTCCTCCTCCTCCTCACTTGCCCTCTGTGATAGCCTCTAGCTTTGCTTGTATTTGTGAACCTACTGCTCTGCCTGCTTGTTGTGTTGATTGTACCCCACTTTGACTATGGGGGTGTGTCAGAATGTGATGGTTGTCTAGCCTGCAGTGGGGTACTCTATAGCGAGTACAGCCCTTCTAGGGTTTGCTATATGTATCCCTATGCTTGTTAGTGAAAACTCCTCTTTGCCTGTTTTCTCGTTTTCGCCTAGCCTTTCGATAAATAGCAAATCAAACAGCTACCGAGCCTAGCGCCGACCCTTCCGTGATAGTGTTAGCTTTCCCCCGCTCCCCTTCGTCGCGGTGCTTTCCCCCGCCACGTCGCGCCCGTCCCCTTCCCCCCGTCGCGTAGCGCCCGTTCCCCCCTCCTCCCGTCGCGTCGCGTTTCCCCCCGTCGCGTCGCGCCCGTCCCCCTCCTCCCGTCGCGTCGCGTTCCCCCCGTCGCGCCGCGCCCGTCACCCCCTCCCCCCGTCGCGTCGCTTTCCCCCGTCGCGTCGCGTCGCTGCCCAGACCCGCGCCCTAGCCCGTCGCCCAGGCCCGCGCCCTAGCCCGTCGCCCCTACCCGCGCCCTAGCCCGTCGCCCAGGCCCGCGCCCCAGCCCGTCGCCCCTGCCCGCGCCCTAGCCCGTCGCCCATGCCTGCTCCCCAGCCCGTCGCCCAGGCCCGCGCCCTAGCCCGTCGCCCAGGCCCGCGCCCCAGCCCGTCGCCCAGGCCCGCGCCCTAGCCCGTCGCCCAAGCCTGCTCCTCAGCCCGTCGCCCAGGCCCGCGCCCTAGCCCGTCGCCCTGGCCCGCGCCCCAGCCCGTCGCCCTGGCCGCCCCCACATGCGTCGCCGCTGCGCCCCACTTCCGTTTTCCACCGCTGCGTCCGCTCTCGTTGCCCGCTGCCTTGTCCGTCGTTCGCTTCCGTTGTCCAAGGGTACTGCTTAACCCTAGTCTCCCACTCGCCTACTGCTGTCTCCTACCGACACTGTTGCGTTCGTTTCCGCTATGGCGACTCAGCGTGTACTTCGTTTCGACGCTGACGGTAGACCTCTTGACTTCTCCGTCTGGCTTCTTCGCGCTCGCCGTCTGTTAGAGAGTCAGGTCCAGGCAGGTGAGATTCTCTGGGCGCACGCTACTGGTGCCCTCCCTGCGTTCCCCGACCCTACGCCTTTAGGACCTGCCCCTGACGACGCCGCTAGAGCTCACTTTGCCACCCAGCGAGCTGACCAGACGGCTTGGACGTCGCGTGACGCTGCGGCCTGCATCGCGCTCAGCAGCCTCCTCCCTGAGTCTGAGGAGGTTCACTTCACTCAGGTTCGCACCGCTGCTGAGTACCTCACTGCGATTAAGGCCCGCTACTCTACTCCCACTACTGTCTCTCTTGGCCGCCTTTTCCTCCCGTTCCTGTTTCCTGACCTAGCGTCTTTTGAGCGCTCTACTGACTTGATCGCTCACCTCCGCTCGCTCGACGCTAGTTACCGCGCTGCTTGCACTGAGGCACAGCTTGCACTGCTTCCTCCCCCTATGGCGATTACTATCTATTTCATCGCCACTAGCCTCCCTGACCGCCTTGCCTCCGTTCGTGACGTGCTTCTGCTGAAGCACCCTAGTGAGCTCACCGTCGAGGTCCTTGAGTCTGCGCTCAAGGACGTCGAGAGCAACCTTCGCTCGGTAGCCGCTGCCTCTGGTGCTGTGCCCCCCCCACTCTTCCACGGGTGCACAGTCCCGCAGTTACCCACCTTTACTGCCTCTCTCGCCACTGCCGCTACTGACGCGACTGCAGCTGCTGTTACGACTGCGTCGCGGTCCCGCGGTAGGGGTGGCAAGAAGGGCGGTTCTGGTGGTGGTGGTGGTGGTGGAGGCGGAGGTGGTGGAGGTGGCGTTGCGACTGGCGGTGGTGGGAGTGCAGGACCTGGAGAGACGTCTCGTGCAGCGACAGGTGACTCTACTGCGCCTGCTGGTGGTGGCGACGCCCGAGTTCGTCAGTCGCCTCCCGTACTGCCGGCCCCGGTGGATAGAGCAGCGGCGTGGTACCAGGCCCAGCGTCAGCAGCAGCTTCAGCAGCAGCAGCAGCCCCTCTCCTCCCAGCAGCCTCAGCAGCAGCAGCGGCCGCAGCTGGCTCCGGGGTCGGGGCTGCGTCAGCCCCAGCGCGGTGCTGCTTACCCTCCCTGCACCTATCAGGTTCTGACAGGTCCTCGCCGAGGCCACCCTTGTGGTCGCTTTCACCCCCCTGGTCAGTGTTTTGCTCAGCTCACTGACACGGTTCGTTTGGTCTACGGGGTTGGCGGTCCTGCCCCTAACTGGCTTCCTCTTGTTCTGCGTTTCGGCTCCGCTCTGTGGGGCATGTCTGCTGAGCAGTTAGCAGATCTGATTGGAAATCCTCATGCTTTGTATGCTGTTGTTGACTCTAGTGTTTCTGTCTTTGTTTACTCTGGTGTTGTTAGCTTAGGTGCTAGCCTTGCTCAGTTGCCTGTTGCTAGTGTAGGTTCTTGTGTAGACTCTAGTCCAGCGCCTACCTCGGAGGACACTTCGCTGTCGTTCACGCTGGACTCTGGAGCCTCGCACTGCTTCTTTCGTGACAGCACGACACTTACACCACTTCCTGCACCTGTCTCCGTGGCGTTGGCTGATCCCACCTCGGGACCGGTCACAGCGCGTCACACTACTACCTTGCCGTGTCCTGCTGCTCCCTCCGGGTCTCTCACTGGGTTTCACGTCCCCTCGTTCTCGAGGAACTTGGTGGGCGTACGACCCCTTGTGAGCCAGCACGTGGGTGTGTGGTTTTCGGGTGAGACAGCGGTGTGTGTTGACGAGGGCTCTTACCGGCCCCTTGCCACCTTTACAGCTGAGCCGGGCTCCGGTCTCTACACTCTTCACACTGGCCCGCTGGCGCAGCAGCAGCCGCAGCAGCAGCAGCAGCAGCAGCAGTAGCCGCCGTAGCAGCCGCAGCAGCAGCCGCTCCTACTGCCCCCGGCCCCTGTTCCGCCCTCCGCTCGAGTCCCCGCGTCTCACCAGGTTGCTCCTTCCCCCCAGGTAGCTGTGTCTGGTCAGGTTCCTGCGTCTGGTCCAGTCGCTGCGTCTTGCTCCTGCCGGTCCCTTGCCCACCCCACCGTCCTGTGGCACCACCGGATGGGGCACCCGTCCCTTCCTCGTCTGCGCACTATGTCTCGTCAGCGTCTTATCTTAGGCCTACCGCGTATCTTGCCGTCGCTGCCGCCTTCGCTTGCGCCGCCGTGCGGTCCCTGCGTCGAGGGTCGGCTGCGCGCCACCCCTCACTCCTCCTCCCTTCGTCCGGCCACCGAGCCTTTTGAGACGCTCCACTTGGACGTCTGGGGCCCTGCCTCTCGTCAGGGCCCTGAGCGTGAGCGTTTCTTTCTGGTGGTCGTTGACGACTACTCCCGCTACACCACAGTGTTTCCCCTGGCGAAGAAGTCTGAGGTGACTTCTACGCTGATCAGGTGGTTGCTTACCACGCAGGACACTCGTGGCCGTCGTGTCAGCTGTCTTCACTCCGACCGTGGGGGTGAGTTTCGCTCCGGCATTCTTGCTGGATTCTGTCGCGAGCAGGGCATTCGTCAGTCCTGGACGCTTCCAGAGTCCCCACAGCAGAATGGGGTTGCTGAGCGCCGCATAGGCTTGGTCATGGAGATCGCCCGCACCTCCCTGACTCACGCCCGTGCCCCCCATTTTCTGTGGCCCTATGCGGTCAGGTACGCCGCGCACCAGCTGAACCTCTGGCCACGCGTCTCTCGGCCAGAGGCTTCACCGACCAGTCTTTGGACCGGGTCCCCTGGTGTTGCGTCGAGGTTTCGTGTCTGGGGGTGCTTGGCTCTTGTCCGCGACACCTCCGCGGACAAGATCTCGCCTCGCGCCGTTCCTTGTGTCTTCCTTGGTTTCCTTGAGGACTCCTCTGACTTCACCTTTTACCACCCTCCCTCTCACCGGTTCTTTGACTCCCGTGACGTCCGTTTCGAGGAGTCTGCCCCCTACTACGTCAGGTACCCCAGTCGAGGTCTCCAGGTCCCTCCCCCCCCTCTCGCAGCCGCATACAGCCACGCGCACCCGCGCACGGTCGCGAACGCCAATGCTAGCGCCAGCACCAGCCACCAGCGCATGCGCGTGTACCAGCAACCAGCGCCAGCGCCATGGACGAGCACTAGCGCCGAGCGCCAGCGCAGAAGACAGCGCCAGCGGCAGCAGCGCCGCCCCCCCTCCCTTCCGCGGCTTCTGCTGTTGAAGGGGGGGGGGGAGGTGTGGGGATGGGGGGTGTGACAAGCCAGTAGCCCGCCCCTCCTCTCACTCCTCCTTTCCACATTTGTCTGTGCTGCCCATTCTCGCGCAGCTCGTGCAATCCATTCTCGTGTTGTTTCGTCTCTCATTTCGTTACTATCCGTCATTTCTAGGCATGGTCGCCCCTCGTCACGCACACCAGCACCTGTTGCGTGGGTTCAACTGCGACCGGGCACCTACCGTGGGGGTTCGACCACGGTGATTCAAGCTGCTTCTTGGTGATTGCAGCACTTTGGGCAAAGCGCCCGTACACTAGCTAGAGTTGCATGCAGCTAAGGGGGGATGTTGGACTATATTCATATGTAACTCTATGCTAAATTAGTAGTGTAGCATCATCTAGGTTATATTGTTGGTAATGCACACCCGTTCCCACCTTCCTTATTGTATAACAGGTACCCCTGCTTCTTAGTGAACCCTTTTTCCTTCTTTTCTTAATCTCTTCTCACACTACTCAAGCTATTGTCAAAACTAGCAGACAGAAACAAGAATGAAGAAAGGAGGGGTTGCACTAGCAGCAGTTGGCATACATATAGGAAACCCTAATTGGGTTGTACTCGTTGTAGAGTACCCCACTGCAGGCTAGACAATAATAACATTCTGACACACCCCCATAGCCAAAGTGGGGTGTAATCAGCACAATGAGCAGGCATAGCAATAGTTCACAATTATAAGCAAAGCTAGAGGTGGTCATTCACAAAGGGCAAGTGAGGAGGAGGAGGGACTGTGAGGGGAGAGAAGATTGGAGACGACGGCTGAAGCTGCAGACACACGGGCAACAGGAGCGCGCACACAGTGGCTACCGGGACAGCGCCCCGGACTACTGGAGTAACTGGCTCGGCGGCTACGAGGAGCGGCAA
The DNA here is from genome assembly GCA_947470075.1 of Closterium sp. Yama58-4. Taxonomy (NCBI): domain Eukaryota; kingdom Viridiplantae; phylum Streptophyta; class Zygnematophyceae; order Desmidiales; family Closteriaceae; genus Closterium; species Closterium sp. Yama58-4. The sequence continues at coordinate 643,091 of CANIUD010000679.1, read as the reverse complement.
GAGCAACGGACCTACGGGCGACAGGCACAGCAGGCTCTCTGGGCTACCGAGAGCACGACGGCTCCGGACTACTGGCGCTGCAGGCGACACGACAGCAGCCTCCACACAACCTCCCCCGACCGTCCCACACCCCTCTCACACACCCCCTGCTGAAACCCTAGCTCCACTCCCACGGCACCCCCCTTAAACCCTAAACCCTCGGCTCCCACACACCCACCCCCCTCAGCGGCAGCTGCAGCAGTGGGAGACGGAGGAGGAGGAGGAGCTGCAGGTTACCCACACCGGTCACCCCCATGCCCACCACCCCCAAACCCTAATGCAGGCAGGAGCGCGGGAAGCAGCAGGGGCGGTTCACGGAGGGAAAGGGAGGCGGCGGGGGGGTCTCCTGGGCGCCACGAAGAAGCAAAGCGCGGGCCCCCCGAGGGCGCCACGGCGGGTGACGGGAGGGGGGCCGCGCACGGGCCCCCGAGGGCGGCTCGACGGGCGACGGGAGGGGCCGCGCGCGGGCCCCCAAGGCGCCGCGACGAGGCGACGGGAGGGGGCGGCGCGCGGGCCCCCAAGGCGCCGCGACGAGGCGACGGGAGGGGGCGACGCGCGGGCCCCCAAGGCGCCGCGACGAGGCGACGGGAGGGGCCGGCGCGCGGGCCCCCAGGGCGCCGCGCGAAGCAGGAAACCGCCGCGCGCCTCGGGGCGCACGGCGGGCAGAAAACCGCCACACGCCCCGAGCGCACGGCGGGATGAAAAACGTCGCGCGCTCCGAGTGCGCGGCAGGAGGAAAGGGTCGCGCGCCCGGGGCGCGCGACAGCAGTAGAGCAGCGGAAGCATCGGGTGGGGCCCACCCACAGGATCGACCCAGGAGGGTCGACCCGCTCTGATAGCATGTCAAAACTAGCAGACAGAAACAAGAATGAAGAAAGGAGGGGTTGCACTAGCAGCAGTTGGCATACATATAGGAAACCCTGATTGGGTTGTACTCGCTATAGAGTATCCCACTGCAGGCTAGACAATAATAGCATTCTGACAGCTATGGCGACTAAGGCTACCTTTGACATGGTATCTGAGCCACTATGGTCTAAGGACCTAGTTATTCATTTCTAATGACGCCCGTTGCAGTGCCCGTTAAGACACTCGCCACACCATCTGCCCGGCCCCGAACCGTCCTATCCGGTAGTCACGCGCGCGTAGCCGCGCAAAGCTGCGCGTACACCGAGTCACCGCCAAATTCAATCGGACTATTTTCACGGTTTTTTTCGCGACTGGAGGGCACGCTATCAGGGGTGCCCCCCAGGTTCATTTTGCCAACGTGTCTTGGCATATGGGTGAACTCAAACTTTTTGAGTCAGCACCAGTCAACAGCGGATGGCATGGACGAGCAGAATGTACAACACCCTAATTTCGGAACAAAGGCGACAGGCCCTGAGCATGTGGTCTGCGGCCTGAATGTAACTCTTTAGTGGCAATTGAAATTTCTACATTGGTCAAGGTGCTTCAGACCCCTCACATTTTTTACACCCATGTCACGTATGAATGCGCGTCGAACAGAATTTGGTAACAAACAATTCGCGGAAACTCCCCGCACACCACTTTAACGCAAACAAGAAAGAGGGATAGTTCACAACTCCAGAGATCACGTAGAATTTTATCAATTCGAAATCCAGAGAGCACGCCATTCCATATTTCACACCTTCAAGATAACGAAGCACCCTTTTTTTGTAGTGTTGCCTACTAGTAGGCGCAACAGTGCTCTTACTATCGCCGAGAAGAGGGCATTGATCCAGCATCATACCAAAAATGAGGGAATTACTCATAAACAGCCAATAGTTTGGTTTGATACAAACTTCAACAAAACGCCTTGTCGCACAATCGTGTCAAAGATCCTTAAGGAGGGCGAACGATGGATGCAAAAGACTTTGTTGTTGGATATGCGTAACCGCTTGACTACAGGGCACTACCCCCTTTTAGAGACACGTCTTAGAGAGTGGGCAGTGAGACAAAATGCCAAAACCTGTCCGTTCACGTTCCAAATTCTTTTGCGTACAGCGGTGGTGATTGGTAGGACAATCTGTTGAAACCCGGATTTCGCAGTGATGGCCAGATGTGATGGCCGGATGGCTATCTCGTACATTGGCGCGCATGGGGATGTCATCGTACATTAGGAAAGATGAAGCATTGGACGCGAACTTCGTCTTAATAAGCATTGCTCGAGAGACACGTCCGACCATTCTAAAAGACTACAAAGCAAGCAACGTCTACAACTTGGACGAGACGGGGTTCTTACAAGGTCAACAACCTCGCCAGACGTTTGCCACCGAGCCCATTTCACGTGGAAAAATAAGTAACGAGCGTTTCACGCTTGCTTTGTGCGTCAACGCCGACGGGTCCGATTTTCGGCTGCCACTTGTCATGGAAAAATCCATGCGACCACGCTCGTTCCGACAACGTACAAGACTTCAACGTACAAGACTTCGTGTGATACCGTTCAAAGAAGAAAGCGTGGATGACTTCAGAGGCATGTCATTTGTTATGCAAGTGTGCGTTCTTTTCATATGCTTAAACCTCATTTCCCATGAGGGTGGCTCACACATTTATTCCCCAATTTTGTTCTTTGAACCATGATTGTCACAGATTTTCTCAACGTGGGTGGACATCCTTGACGTCGGCATGACAAGACAAGGTCGAAAAGTCACACTACTCGTTAATAACGCGAGCTCACACAACGTTATCAACATCGAGGGAACGATGGAAGGATACTCGCAAGGCTTGAAGTTCGTCGATGTTAGCAATGTGCGTGTCATGTATCTTCCTTCAAATTGTACGTCGCATGTGCAACCTCTAGACCAAGGCATCATATCAACACTCAAATTGCGGTATCTGAAGCTTCTTATTGAATGGCTCATAAGAGAGTTTGATAAACCTGTCCCGCCTCCACTCGCAAGCAAAGAGGAAGGAGCAATCGACGAACCCACCACAAAGATCATTGTAAGACCCGATTTGCGGATGAAAATTGTGAGGGTTTGTGAGATTTGGAACTCGTTTGCGTCCGAGGTGTTCCGCCGGTGGTGGCGACGAGCCAGAATTATCCCATTTCCATGGCTTGTGGAATGGGGGTTAGGGAGATTATTTGAGAGACCTCCTCATGATCCATCTTCCGAGGATGTGATTCCCTAACCAACCTCATCTTGAAGTGAAAACATGACTGCCAACCAATGACGATACGTCAATTTATCTCCATCGATGACAATTTCCCCACGGACGAATCAATGTTAGATTGGATGTGACGCGAGCACGTCGGCCAATAGGTTCCGTACCCAAGGTGGTACCCGGTTCCATTTGATCTTAACGATGCCCCCTCTTCTGATTTCACAATCACCCGAATTCGGAGCGACATCATAGTTCGCTACGTCGAGGATTGTATCACTGATTCGCGCACGGCTAGAGTTCTTCGGCCGATTTTGATGGATGGCAAATGCAATGTCGTGGTTACAGAGTCAGCCCTGATCATGTGCATTAGGCACATTCGGCGCTGTCATTGTAGTGTTTTTTTTTATCTTGTTTTATAGGCAAAATAAAAAAATGGGTTTGGCTTGCTTGGAAGCCTAATTTTAGTACAGCTTGTCTGTTTCGTTAATTGTACCATGTGTCTCTGGTTTTCCATTTTTTAGCTGTTTTTAAATTCCCCACTAAAACTTGAACAAAATAACTCCCAACGCAGAATGTGCACGAAATTGGATTTGTACTGCGCAGCCTCGTCAGGAATTCGAGTTTCCAACAATTTCAGAAAATTGAGTCAGCAACACGACACTACTCACGCGCGGAGTGAAAATAGGGGGAACCACATTTCCCCTACCAATTTCACCCATTGCAGCGTACGACAAATCTGGAAACTGCCGTCCCTAAGTGAAATAGGTGACTTGGTGTAGCCGCGTACAGGCTTGTGCAGTCGGGCAAAGCTGTGCGCAACTACGAATAGCCGCGCACACCCGCGCGCAGCCAGACGCAGTTGCACACAGTTGCGAACGCCAACACCAGTGACCAACACCTACACGCGCACCAGCAACCAGTGTCAGCGCCATAGACGAGTGTTAACGCCCAGCGCAAAAGACAGCGTCAGCGAAAGAAGCAGCTAACGCCGCCCCCCTCCCTTCTCAGCCAGCAGAGAGATAGGAGGGGGGGGGATATGGGGGAATATGGGGGTGGCGGGTGTGACCAGCCAGCAGCCCGTCCCTCTTCTCAATCCTTTGTCTGTGCTGTCCGTTCTCGCGCTACTCGTGCAATCCGTTGTCATGTCATTTCGTCTCTCGTTTCGTTACTCCGTCGTTTGTGGGCATGGTCGGCCCTCGTCGCGCACACCAGCACCTGTTGCGGGGGTTCAACTGCAAACGGGCACCTGCCATGGGGGCTCAACTACGTTGGTTCTATTATAGTCACAATAGGCTTCAATGTGCCTAAAACAAAAGATAGAATGCACAATCGGATTTCTGCAGAGCGGATTTAAACGTTCATAGCGTTCTAGTCACCGCTTCAAATGAGATGATATAAATGGATTTGGAGTGCCTTGACGTCGTCTACAATAGGCCATTTGAATTGCACGATTTCATTCACAATTGACGACAAAATGTCAGATTGAACGAACAGCACTATAGCATCACAAATAGTCTTAGAACACAAATTAGGAAGAGTTACGAGTTGGGAATGACTCCCAGCCTCTACAAACACCAGGAGCCGAGGTACAGTAATGTGGAACAGTGCCACACTGTCCCCAACCACGAAGGGTCTCGAAACTACCCTCCACAAGGGCCTACACCAAGAGAAATGTTACACTACACATTATAATGTAACTATTTACATTATCTTAGAGTTTACCCTTTTGGCGAGCTTCGAAATCATTTGAAGCTTGAAACCAAGTCTCTAGTTCTTCTTTGTAAACTCAATTATTGATGGTCTGCTGCACACACATGTGATATGCCGAACGTTCGACATAAGAGAAAAAAAAAATGCGCACAAACGACGTCGTGACACGCGAGTAGCGATAACTTGTCAGAATGAACGGACTGGAATGACTGAACTAACAAGGAAGGCAGTACAAATAGTAAACCCTAGAGATCTGTACCCCATATGGTCTAACCCACTGTAGCCTAACAGCAACCAACACATATAATGTTTGACACACCCCCATAGGCAAAGTGGGGGAGACCTAGGGGTCACAAGACCAGTCAAGGCAAAGCAGGGCAAACAAGCTCAGGGTGGATCTCGAGGATTCCACACAAATTCCGAGCACAGACCAGTGGTCACAAGACCAGTTCACATGCAGGTTTATAACAGAGCAAGAGATACAGTAATCACAACCTAGCAAGAGTAAACATGCAGGTATATATATACATAGTGATCACAGAACAAGCAAAGTCAAGAGGTAAGCAAGTGAGGTCCAGTAGGCACAAGGCCTAGTAGAGTGCAGAAGCGCTGATGGTCACGAGGCTGAAGTGCCTTGGTGAACACATCAGCAGTGTTGGCCTCAGTGGCCACGTAGCGAATACAAAGCTGACCGCGCTGCTGCAGCTCACGAGCAAGGAAGTACCTCAGGGCGATGTGCTTCGTTCTGTGCTCCAGTCTGTGCTTCTCACACAAGGCAATGGCAGCCTTGTTGTCGACGTACAGCACTGGAGGAGAACGAGGCGGCTCTCCGAGGTCGGTCAGTAGGTAGGTCAGCCAGCGTAGCTCCTGGGCAGCCATGGCTGTAGCGTAGATCTCAGCCTCGCAACTGGAGCCGAGAACAGAAGACGAGCGTGTAGAGCGCCAAGAAACTGAGCCAGAGCCAAGGCTGAAGGTGTAACCCTGAGACGACCGCTGAGTGGCCTGGTCGTCTGCCCAAGAAGCGTCTGAGTGCCCTGTGAGAACAACTCGGTCTCGCCCTCCAAGCACAAGCCCCATGCCCGACGTACTACACAAGTAGCGCAACACCCTCTTAGCGGCATCCATGTGCTCCTTCCTGTGATGGCCAGGAGCGACATAGCGTGCAAGGATGCTAAGAGGGTATGCAAGGTCAGGTCGAGTGCAGGTCATCAGGTACATGAGGCAGCCCACAAGCTCTGGATACGGGCCACTCGGCTCTACGGACTCATCCGAAGGCAGAGCTGAGAGCGAGTGACCGGTAGGCAGAGGAGTGGACTGAGGCGAGGAGTACGTGAAGCCGAAGCGCTGGAGAACCTGCTGCACCATGTGTGACTGAGTCAGGGTGATGGTGCGCCGTGCTCTGTCCCGGGTGATCCGCAAGCCAAGATAGCTTGTCAGCTCACCCAGGTCTGTGCACGTGTGTCTCCTCTGCAGCTCCGACTTCACGTAGGCGAGTCCTGCAGTGTCAGCAGTGGCAAAGACCAAGTCGTCGACGTACACGAGGATGTAGAACGGCGGCAGCGAGGTGTCGGTGCGCAGGAACAGCGACGGGTCAGCTGTAGAAGGCGCGAACCCAAGAGCCGCAAGTGTAGTCCTCAGTGTGTCGTGCCACTCACGCGGAGCCTGGCGGAGACCGTAGACCAGCCGCTGAAGCCTCCACTGGGTACCAGGAGGAAACGACCCAGTGAAGCCAGGTGGGCGGCGCAGCCAGATCTCCTCGTGCAGGCTGCCCTGCAAGAAAGCAGTGCTGAAGTCAAGTGAGTGAAGCTCGTAGTCGCGCTGAGCAGCTATGTGCAGCAGCACCCGAAGAGTGGTCATCTTCGGGGTGGGGGAGAAGGTCTGGAAGAAGTCAACTCCCTCTCGCTGACTGAAGCCTCGAGCCACGTAACGCGCCTTGAAGACAGGCGGAGAACCCGGCGGCCGCTTCACCCTGAAAATCCACATGCCACTGACGATGTTCGCCCCAGGAGGGGGAACCTCGTCGACGTAGGTGCGTGTGGACTTCCAGGAAGCCATCTCAGCGTCCATGGCTGTCTGCCACTGAGAGGAGTAGGGACCCGCCATCGCCTCAGCGTAAGTGCGCGGGGTCGGGATGTCTGGTGCATCCGGGTCTCCCTCAGGGGCAACTAGCAAGGACACGAGACGGGGCAAAGCAGCAGCAAGACACTGGAACTCCTCCTGTCTGTCCTCAAGGACGTCCGTGCCAAGAGCACACTCACCCCCGACGGACGGAGGACAGACAGACTCAAACTCAGACTCAGCAACAAGGCTAGCAGCGTAGTCTAGACGACAGGCAGCAGCAAAGTCAACCAACTCAGCGACCAGAGCAGACGCAGCCGAGGACTCAAAGGTAGGGTCAGTGACAACAGTAGCGAGGAGACGCGTGACAGTACGGTGCTCAGCACGATACCGGTCAGACTCAGGGTCCGGAACGTCAGGCAAAGAGGACGCAGGAGGAGACGGTAGAGGGACACGCTGAGGAGCAGTAGAGGGACGCAGAGTCATGTAGTGAGTGCCTGGGACAGGAGGAGGACGCTCACGACGGACACGACTACCAGTGCGAGTAGGACGAACAGGCGACGCAGGACGAGACTCAGGCTCACGACGCTCTGTAAGACCTCCTGTGGGACCAGTGTAAGGAGAGGGAGCAGGGAGAGGCGAGGTAGGCTGTAACTGTGACTGCGGCAGGACAGGCGGGGGACACTCTACGGAGGGAGGAGGACAAAGAGGAGGAGCCTGCCCAAGAACCTGCTGAAGGAGCGGTACGAAGTACGGTCGCGGCCGCGCAGCGTCTCCAGAAGCAGAGGAGACTCCAGCGGCCGGGTCCTCAGTACCAGTAGGAGCGCCAGCGTCCGGGTCCACAGCACCAGCAGCAGCGCCACCGCTCGGGTCCTCAGCTCCAGCAGCAGCTCCACCGTCCGAGTCCTCAGCACCAGCAGCAGCTCCACCGTCCGGGTCCTCAGCTCCAGCAGCAGCTCCACCGTCCGAGTCCTCAGCACCAGCAGCAGCTCCACCAGGCGGGTCCGCAGCACCAGCAGCAGCTCCAACGTCCGGGTCCTCAGCACCAGCAGCAGCGCCACCCCCAGGGTCCGCAGCACCAGGAGCACCACTCCGAAGACTGCAGCGGCGTGTGTACCACTCGCGGATCTGCTGAATGGGGGGGAGCTCCTGGGTAGGAGGGGAAGTACCGGGACGAGCTCCAGCAGCACCTCTCCGGAGGCGGCAGTACTCGAGGTACCTCTCCTGCAGCTGCTGGGAGGAGAGGGCTCCTCCAGGTGTAGCACGCGCAGGCTCAGCACCCCCAGACTCAGCACCCTCAGACTCAGCACCCCCAGGCTCAGCACCTCCAGGCTCCGCACCTCCTGGCTCAGCACCCCCAGGCTCCGCACCCCCAGACTCAGCACTCCCAGGCTCAGCACCCCCAGACGCAGCACCCCCAGGCTCAGCACCCCTAGCAGGACGAGAGTCAACAGCTACCTCGACAGGCTCACCCGGGTCTACCTGGGACACACCTGAGGGAGCGGCACCCTGAGGGGGGAGGGGGTCTGGTACCTCAGCACCTGGAGCGAGGAAGAGAGGCGGGGGGGGGAGCGGGGCAGTGCGGTAGGGGAAGAGGCGGTAGTAGGGGACGGACTCGTCAAAAGTGACGTCCTGAGAGGCCAGGACACGACGCGAGGTGGGGTGGTAGAACTGCCAGCCAGGGGCGTCCGGGACAAAGCCAAGGAAGACGTAGGGGACAGCGCGACGGGAGAGCTTGTCCGCGGACGTGTCGCGGACAAAAGCTCGGGATCCCCAGACCCGAAAACGCGACGCATCGCCAGCCTCTCCCGTCCAACGCAGTGTCGGAGAAGTCTCGGGCAAGGAGACACGGGGCCAGAGGTTGAGCTGATGCGCAGCGTATCGGACTGCAAACGGCCACAGAAAATGGGGGGCAGCCGCATGGCTCAAGGAGGTACGAGCGACCTCCATGACCAGACCAATGCGGCGCTCAGCAACCCCATTCTGCTGTGGAGAGGCCGGAAGCGTGTACGACTGCTCAATGCCCTCCTGCTGACAGAAGGCCTCCAATAGGCCAGAGGAAAACTCCCCACCTCTGTCAGAGTGCAGACGCAGGACAGGGAAGTCGGAGCGGAAACGCTCACGGAGCTGGAGACGAGATCTGCGGATCCAAGGGATCAAGACATCAGGGACGTCACCCTTGGCGCGCAAGGGGAAGACCGTGGTGTAGCGCGAGAAGTCGTCAACAACAATCAGGAAGTACCTCTCCTGACCCTGACCACGGACGCGGGCTGGGCCCCACACGTCCATGTGGAGCGTCTGCAAGGGAGCAGTCGTCGGGGGAAAGGAGGAGGAGTGAGGAGCGGCGCGCTGCCGTCCCTCGACACAGGGAATACAGGGAGGAGCAGGCGAGTCGGGAAGGGGAGGGAGCACCCTGGGAAGACCAGCAACAAGGTCCCGTTTGTGCATGGCCCGAAGGCGCTGCACAGACGGGTGACCAAGGCGGTGGTGCCAAAGGACAGTCTCATGCGCCAGAGAGCGACACGAGCAGGGGGCGGACAGCTGACCTGACGCAGACGCAGACGCGGACGCAGCTACCTGAGGGGACTCAGTGGTCAGTGTGTAAAGGTCCGACCCCGGCTCCCGAGTGAAGGTAGCCAGGTGGCGACCCGTCCGAGCACACGTGCAGTGTGTCACGCGCTCGTAGGCAGGGGTGAACTGGTGAACACCCCCGTCCTGGAGCGCACTACCTGCCACCAAGTTCGTAGAGAACGAGGGGAGGTAGAGACCTGACAGCGTGCCGGACGGGACCGCCGGACAAGGAAGGACAGTGGAGGAGGTCGCAATGACCGGACCCCCAGAGGGGTCAGCAAGGGAGACAGCAACTGGCCGAGCTAGTGGCTCAAGGACAGTGCGGTCACGAAAGAAGGAGCGAGAAGCACCTGAGTCCAGTGTGAAGGTGTGCAGTGCTGCAGTCGACTCAGTACCAGGGGGGACGGACGCACGAGCACCTAGGGCAGCAGCCTCACCAGGACCTGTGGGAGCAGACGCACTAGCACCTAGAGCGGCAGCCGGACTGGCCTGAATGCCCGGGTCGGGCGGAACACGCAAGTACTGAGCACCCTCTCCACTAATAGACATCGCATACATGGCAGTGAGAATAGCATCAAAGTCTAAAGCCCAAATATCAACACCCCTCTTTTCCAGATCAGCCCAGCGTGGCAGCTCAGTGGCAGCAGGAAACTGAGTGCGCCACGCGTCGTTAAGGCGCGCGAAGCAGCGCTGCGTGGGGTGCGGCCTCCCACACTGCTGGCCGCTGCGGTCACCTGTGCGAATGACGTACGTGCAGATAACGCTACGCTGCGCATACCACTCACGGGCGGCCTGAAGCGTCGGGGCGGGCTGCTGACTCTGCCCTCCGCCAGTGCCTCCACGACCACCACCCCCACCGCCGCCGCCCCGGCCACCTCCACCCCTGCCGCCGCCACGACCACCTCCGCCTCCGCTGCCGCCTCCACCACCACTCCCACCGCTGCTGTCTCCTCCCCCACTGCCGCCACCAGTCTCCCCAGCCGCGCCTCCACTCCCACCGCCTCCACCCCCACCTCCTCCGCCACCACCCCCACCCCTGCCCCCCTTGTTCCTGCGGCGCCCGCTCGAAGCAGACGCGGTCCCGACCTTCTCAGCACCAAGAAGGTCGACAGCAGCAGCAGAGGCGACAGAGGGGAGGAGGGGGGAAGGGGAACACCCCTCAAAGAACGGGGTGCGGGGGTCGCCACGAGAGGTGCCTACAGCGACGATGCTCGCCTCAGCTGCAAGCAGTTCCTTCTCGAGGAGGGCAACAGTGAGCTCAGTGGGGGAGCGAGAGAGGAAGTGGTCCCTGACTGCGCGCAGAGAGTCAGGGAGGCGGGTGACGATGTGGTAGAGAGTGATCCAGAGTGGGGGGGGGTTGCTAGTGAGAAACTCGGCAGGCATAGCAGCGCGAAAGCGGGCCTCACTAGTCTTAAGGTGGGTGATGAGGTCTGCGACAGTGTGAAAGGAGGCTAGGTCGGGGAACAGGTAGGGGAGAGTGAGGCGGCCTAGCGTGGCAGAAGCGGGTGAGGAGTAGCGGGCAACTACAGCGGTGTAGAGGTCCTTAGCAGTCTTGCACTGGCCGAAGTGCTCGCGTTCGTCTAGCGGCAGGGAGTTGCGAATAGCAAAGCGAGCATGCGCATCACGGGTCTGCCACTGGGAACGCAGAGTGCTGTCAGCAGTCGAGTCAGGGGCAGTGGCATGGCCTAGGGCGTGGTCGTACAGTGAGATATCTTCCTTGGCAGTGAGCTGTAGGAACAGGTGCAGGTCATCGAGCCAGGTTTCGAACTTCACTGGACGGCCCTCGGCATCGAAAGCTAGAACTGGCGGACTAGCCATAGTGACAGTAGCAGTAGGAGCAGTAGGAGTAGCAGTAGGATCAACAGGGCTGCTAGAACGGTCGACGCGGCTCGGTCGGGCGGCGCGGCTCGGTTCAGGTAGGGCGGCGCGGCTCGGTTCGGGCTGCGCGGCTGCGCGGAGCCGCTAAGAGGGGCGGGACGGGGTCGCGGGGGCCTCTAAGCGGGGCTCGACGGGGCCGTGGGGCCGCTAAGCGGGGCGCAGCGGGGTCGAGGGGCCGTGTGGTGGCGGGCGACGGGGCCGCGGGGCCTCTAAGCGGGGCTCGACGGGGCCGTGGGGCCGCTAAGCGGGGCGCAGCGGGGTCGAGGGGCCGTGTGGTGGCGGGCGACGGGGCCGCGGGGCCTCTACACGGGGTGCGCGCGGGGTCGACGGGGCCGTAAGCGGGGCGCGCGCGGGTTCGACGGGCCGTGTGGTGGCGGACGACGGGGCCGCGGGGCCTCTACACGGGGTGTGCGTGGGGTCGACGGGGCCGTAAGCGGGGCGCGCGTGAGTTCGACGGGGCCGCGGGGCCACTAGGCGAGGCGCGACGGGGCCGCGGGGCCTCTAAGCGGGGCGCGATCGACGGGGCCAGCGGGGCCGGGAAAAAAAAAAAAGAAAGCGCTCGAGGGCGCTAAGGGGGGAGGCGCTAAAGCGCACTCCGATAGTAGGGCGCACGAGGGCGCTAGTAGGTAGTAGGTAGTAGGTAGTGGTGGGCCCGAAGAGAAGTTAGGTCCTAGCGAAGGACCTGCTCTGAAACCATGTCAGAATGAACGGACTGGAATGACTGAACTAACAAGGAAGGCAGTACAAATAGTAAACCCTAGAGATCTGTACCCCATATGGTCTAACCCACTGTAGCCTAACAGCAACCAACACATATAATGTTTGACATAACTCGCTATTGACTCCTCATACACATTCGACATCATGACTCATCATTCACGCAGTATTATCAGCATGAAATATATATAATCTCATGCCCTTATTCCCTTCCATACAAACACGCATGCACGCACAAGGACAACAAGCCGAGTGCAAACCATGGGGTTGCACCAACAGGTTCCAAGCTGCTGCTTGGTGATTGCAGCACAGTGGGTAAAGCGCGCCTACACTAGCTAGAGTTGCATGAAGTTAATGTCAGAATGTTATGATCTAGCCTGTAGTGGGGTGCTCTATAGCGAGTACAACCCATCTAGGGTTTGCTATATGTATCCTCATTGCTGCTAGTGAAACCCCTCTTTTGCCTAAACTCTCTCTTGCCTAGCTAGGGTTTTCCTAGCTATGGCTCCTCATTCTCGTTCTTATTTTCATATGGTATCAGAGCTGTTACGCTCTTGGCCTGTGGGCCCCACGTGCTTCCGCTGCTTTCCTGTCTGTCGCGCGCCCCGTGGCGCGCGACGCCTTGTTTTTCTTCCCGCCGCGCGCCCGTCGGCCTGCGCGTCGCCCCCCCTCGCATTCCCCGTCGCGGCGCCCTGGGGAGCCGCGCGCGGCCCCCCGCTGCCCCGTCGCGGCGCCCTGGGGAGCCGCGCGCGGCCCCCGTTTCCCCGTCGCGGCGCCCTGGGGAGCCGCGCGCGGCCCCCCGCTGCCCCGTCGCGACGCCCTGGGGAGCCGCGCGCGGCCCCCGTTTCCCCGTCGCGGCGCCCTGGGGAGCCGCGCGCGGCCCCCCGCTGACTCGTCGCAGCGCCCAGGGGAGCCGCGCGCCACCCCCGGGGACGCGCGCGCCCGTCCCCCTGGACCCGCGCGCCCCTCCCCTGGACCCGCGCGCCACCCCCGTGGACCCCTGCGCTCGCCCCCGTCGACCCGCGCGCCGTCCCGGTTCGCCACGAGCGCCACCCCCACTGCTGCCCGTGCTCTTACCTGTGTTAGGGTTTGGCGTTGGCGAGTGTGGGGGTGGCGGTTGTGGGGGTGCCGGTTGTGTGCCCCGTCCCCTACTCCTCCTCCTCCTCCTCCTCCTCCGTCTCCCGCTGCTGCAGCTGCCGCTCAGGGGGGTGGGTGTGTGGGAGCCGAAGGAGTGGTGCTAGGGGGGTGACGTGGGAGTGGAGCTAGGGTTTCAGCAGGGGGTGTGTGAGAGGGGGGTGGGACGGTCGGGGGAGGTTGAGCGGAGGCTGCCGTCTTGTCGTCAGCAGCACCTGTAGTCCGGGGCGCTGTTCCGGTAGCCCAGTCGTAGCCAGCTGCGCCAGTCGCCCGTGGGTCCGTTGCTCGTCTGCCGCTCTTCTTAGCCGCGGAGCCAGTTACTCCTGTAGTCCGGGGCGCTGTTCCGGTAGCCACTGTGCCAGTGTGACTCCTGTTGCCCGTGTGTCTGCAGCTTCAGCCGTCGCCTCTTATCTCCTCTCCTCCTACAGTCTCGCCTCCTCCTCCTCACTTGCCCTTTGTGAATGCCTCTAGCTTTGCTGGCCCTTGTGCACCTGCTCTGTGCCTGCTTATTGTGCTGATTACACCCCACTTTGGCTATGGGGGTGTGTCAGAATGTTATGATCTAGCCTATAGTGGGGTGCTCTATAGCGAGTACAACCCATCTAGGGTTTGCTATATGTATCCTCATTGCTGCTAGTGAAACCCCTCTTTTGCCTAAACTCTCTCTTGCCTAGCTAGGGTTTTCCTAGCTATGGCTCCTCATTCTCGTTCTTATTTTCACAGTTAAGGGGGGATGTTGAATTATATTAATATGTATATGCATGCTCAACTAGTAGTGTAGTATCATCTATTGTTGGCCGTGTACCCCCTTTCCCACCCTCCCTATTTTGTAACATGTACCTTTGCTTGTTAGTAAACCCCCTTTTTCCTTCGTCTCTCAATCTCTTCTCACGCTACTCAAGCTATGGCTATTAAGGCTACTAAAGTGATAGCTTTCTTTGACACATCGTGCCAGACCGGACAGGGGGGTGACGAAGGGATGCATCAACAAAGTAATGAAATCAAAAGTTTTCGAGGGTTAGACAAATGCTATGAAATTTGGTCGCAATTTTAATAGCACCTTAAGTGTGTTATGAACCTTGTCTTTAGCATCATTATGTTCTTAGTTACTGATATAATATATTTATTATTAGTGTGACATAATACATGTGCTCACGTTCATTCTATGTGTTGTCGATGTTAAACAATGATTATACATCAAAACTAATTGTGCAAATGCCAAAGTAGGATTTGGATATCCAGTTTTGTGGTCGCATAAACCTTACACATGATGCACTGTACTCGCATCCAAAAACATAGGTTTCGTCTTGCACCACCCATTATCGAAATAAGCAATCTTTTGTATCATCCCTTTGCGCTGGTGCATCAGCCACGTCAGCCCTACCCAGCGAACATACTCCCCTGTATGATGGGGCAATGCACAAACACAACACACCGAACATTGATTGAAGCATGCATCATTTGAATGTATGTTTTGGGGGCCAGGAATTTTGTGACGCAACTCCGCGCGGCGGCCAGTCACTCTTGCTCCCATATGCGCTCCCCCTCTCCCTAGTGTGCAAACTCATTCTTGCGGGATCTTGTGGATCCGCCGGTAGAGGCGCACGCGCAGCGGGAATGGCGGCGGTGGCGGTGGCGCCGGCGACGGGGCTGGCGGTGGTGCCTGTCTGTGCTGCTCGCAGTGACGGTGCTGCCTTCGCCACTGCGGCCGCCATCGCCGCTGCTGTCTTGGCAATCGCCCCCACCTACACAGCCGTGCTTTCCCCACCCGCCATTGCCGCTGCTCCTCGCACCTCTGTTTACGGTGCTCTCCGCCATCGCGGATTTATTTCTATCGTTATCTTTTCCGCCGTCGCTCTCTCATCATCTACCACTGCTTTTTCGTCGTCGACAATCACGTTTTCGTCGTCGTCCGTCACCGTCTCGTCGCCCTGACAGTCGCGTCGATGCGATAGTTATGGAGCCACGATCTGACGCCCCATCGTCGCCCTCCCTCTCACTTCCTGATCCTTTATGCCGGTCATGTGTACTTACACATAATCAAGCCCAGTGGCCCGTATTTGTCGGATAGTGGCCTGACGCAATTTAGGTTGTGACTCATTCTGCAACGATCAAGAGATACACTGTTATGATTGCACGGGTTTTATGAACGAGAAAACTACAGAAATCTATAGAATACACCAATGAGTTACCTTTGACTGTATAAAACGAGTGTCAAATAGGAAGATTCGGGCGAGCCGAGGCCTCGGGATGAACAAGGCTCGGAGCGTGGCGAAAGGTGCGGTAGCGATTCGAAAGTGGTTCGAAGTGCAAAAGTAGGCCGAGCCAGCTGTCAAGCACATGCACACATAGTTATGACAGCAAATGTGTTGCATTTCTTATGGTACAGATTCATTCTCAAAAAGAATAAAAAATAAGATGACCACGGCCCCCTGCGGTGCCGCGCACGGGCAACAGGAACGGCGCGCACGGTGGCTACCGGAGCACTCAACCTCCGGACTACGGGAGTAACTGGCTCCGAGCTATGCTGCAGGAGCAACGGACCCACGGGCGGCTGGCGCAGCAGGCTCGCTGGGCTACCGGAGTACTCAACCCCCGGACTACTGGCGCTGCTGACGTCACAACGGCTACCTCCGCTCAACCTCCTCCAACTGTCCCACACCCTTTTCACACACCCCCTGCTGTACCCCTAGCACTGCTCACACGCCACCCCCCTAGTACCACTCCGACGGCTCCCACACATTCACCCCCCTCAGCGTTAGCTGCAACAGTGGGAGACGGAGGAGGAGGAGGAGCAAGGGAGGCCTCACACACCCGTCACCCCCATACTCGCCACCCCCACACTCGCCACCCCCAAACCCTAACACAGGCAGCAGCGCGGGCAGCAGCGGGGGACAGCGCGGGCAGCAGCTCGGGTGGGGGGGCGGCGCGCGGCTCCCTTGGGCGTCGCGACAGGGCAGCGGGGGCCACGCGCATTTCCCCATGGCGTCGCGACGAGGCAGCGGGGGCCGCGCGCGGCTCCCCAGGGCGCCGCGACGAGGCAGCGGAGGGCCACGAGCGGCTCCCCAGGGCGTCGCGACGAGGCAGCGGGGGCCGCGCGCGGCTCCCCAGGGTGCCACGACGAGGCAGCGGGGGGCCGCGCGCGGCTCCCCAGGGCGTCGCGACGAAGCAGCGGGGGCGACGCGACCATCGACGGGGGGCGACGCGCGGGTCGATGGGGAAGAAAACTGTCGCGCGCCCTGAGGCGCACGGCGGCAGAAAACCGCCGCGCGCTCCGTGCGCCCGGCGAGCAGAAAATAAAACCGCCATGCGCCCCGAGCGCGTGGCGGGAAGAAAAAACGTCGCGCGCCACGGGGCGCGCGACAGACAGGACAGCAGCGGAAGCTAACGGTGGGCCCACAGGCCAGGAGCGTAACCGCTCTGATAGCATGTCAGAATAGCAGGCTGAAACAAGAAACAGGAAAGGGGTTTTCACTAGCAGGCAGTTGAGTACATATAGCAAACCCTAATTTGGGCTATACTCGCTATAGAGTACCCCACTGCAGGCTAGAAAAACATCACATTCTGACACCCCGCTGCCCCGCTGCCCAGCTTGACGCGTGCCCTGTCAATCCGTTGCCCCGCGAGCAGCTACCCTGCGCGTCGCGTGCCCCGCTACCCACCGCCACGCGCGCCCCGTCACCCTACTGCCCCGCGTGCATGCCCTGCAGCTGCCGCTACTGCTGCCACAGCCGCAACAATTACCGCTACAGCTGCGGCCGCTGCCACTACAGCCACTGCAGCAGCCGCTGGAACTGCAGCAACAGCTGCTGCCGCTACTGCTATAGTCTTTGCAGCAGCCGCTACAGCTGCCACAGCCGTAGCAACTGCCGCTACAGCTGCTGCCACTGCAGCAACCACTACAGCTATTGCAGTAGCCGCTACAGCTGCCACAATCGCAACAACTGCCGCTACAACTGCTGCCACTGCCGCTACAGCCTCTGCAGCAGCCGCTACAGCCTCTGCAGCAGCCGCTACAGCTACTGCAGCAGCCGCTGCCACAACCGCAGCAACTGCCGCTACAGCTGCTGCCGCTGCCGCTACGGTCACTGCAGCAGCCGCTGCAACTGCTGCAGCTGCCCCTGTTGCTACAGCCGCTGCAGCTGCTGCGTTCAGCTGCCGCAGCCGCCCGGACAGCCGTAGCTACAGTCGCCACTGCAACCACTGCTTCGGCCACTGCTGCAGCTACCAATACTACCACTTCTCCCACAACTGCCGCCGTCTATGCCTCGATATGTAGCTGGAACAAGTTCCTTTCATGGCTCCTATTACTGTCCTAACGGTTGACGTAGACGGGCGCCCTTTCGAATTAGAGTTCTGGCTCGAGTGCCTGCATCGGTATCTTCGGCGTTTCGTTAGAGGTGGCGTCTCCCTGTTTGAGCACACGTCGGGGTCCCTTCATGCCCCCACGACTCCTATTGAGCCTACTGCTGACGCTGGCGAGGGCGTGCACTAGCAGTACGGGGCAGACCGCGTTGCCTGGACATTGTGGATGGAGCGCGACGCTGTCCGCGCTCACCTGACGTTTGACCAGAGGGCCGACTTTCATCGGGTGACGTCGGCCTAGACCTTTTACGACGTTGTGGTTAGGACTGCAGCAGCAACTGCGTCCTTTGTTCTAGGAGTGGCAGCAGCTGGTCAAGGAGGCGAGTGTAGATGCTTGTGAGCTTGCTCACAGAAGTGATGCAGTTGGTGGAGACGGAGGTTCTGGGGGTGGACAGCTGCGGCAGCAGCGTCAACAGGAGACCCTCTTGCCGCAGCAGCTTCGTGAGTGGGTTTCCCAACAATTCGTCCCTGGTAGTGTAGAGGCTACAAGTCTAGGTGCCTCTGAGTCTGCTAGCACAGGTGCGGTTCCTGCGAAGACTTTGCTCACCTTTACGCTGGACTCATGTGCGTCTTGCTGCTTCATCCGCGAAAGCACCACTGTCACACCACTCACCACACCTGTCCCAGTCACTCCGGTCGACCCCACTCTAACCCAGTCGTTGCACGTAGGTCCACTGTTCTCTCGTGTCTAGCAGTCCCCTTTGGTTGCCTCACACGTCTCCACCTCCCCTCGTTCACTACGAACTTGGTGAGTAACTCTGTCCTCTAGGATCATTTGGTCACTATCACCACTCCTTGGGGCGAGCTTGTGGCGATCTGTACGGACTCCGTGACTGGCAACCACCTCGCCACGTTCACTCGGAGGCCTGGGTCTGACTCATACCACATTGAGTCTGCGTAGCTAGCTGTGTTAGGTTAGGTAGCTGCGTCTTGCTCATGCCGGTTACTCACACACCCGTCCCTCGTCTAGCATCACTGTCTTTGTGAGAGTGCGACAGCTTATGCTAGCTTGCCTGGACTTCATTACGCTATTTCTAGCTTAGGTTTATTTTATCATGCATAGTTATGCTTGATTTCCTAGGTTAGGTGCATTCCTATATGTTATTATAGCTATACACCGAACCAGGTTACGTGTACCGAACTCAAGCCTTTCGGTTTCCACCGAATTGCTTCCTACCGAGTTCAAGAAGGTTCTGTTCGGGACGCTTTTTCGACCCTCAGAACATTCGCGTAACACCTAGGTTACCTGCCTTGTGTCGAGACTATATAGCCTCGTGTTGTACCCAGGTGATCATTCAATTCAAACTCTCTTCCCTGAACTCGATCCTAGATCCTCACACTTGGTAATCAGAGCCTGTTTACACGCGAAGTTTTTCGACCGCTAAAACCTAGCTTTTAAAACCGCGGGGGCGACAACGAAAGCGCCGATTTCGGTTATGTAAACCAGTTCCGCGCTATTTTTAAACGTTCCCCTCGAACCGGTTTTCGAACAATCCTCAGGTCCATTGGCGAAAAAGTTGGAATTTTGACCGTCGGATCGATTCGAGTCTCAACGGCCCTGGGAATTTCGCCCAAAAACGTTGGAGTTTGGAGCGTCGGATCGATTTTCTTCTCAACGGCCGAGATCGGACGCGAAAAACGCGACGTACAGAACCAGCGCTCGTTAATTCTACAGTCGATTTGATTCGCAGTGAGTCGACCAGCGCTTAGATTTCAATTCATTTCGTTGCAAATCTTCCTGTAAATCGCCAAATGGAGGAAAACGGTGATAATTCCGTACGAAAAATTACGGAGTTACGCACCGACCTGGACCAGATGCGAGCGGCACTCTAGAGAGTAGAGGAGCTTCTCGCGAACCAGTCGGCAGCCGCCACAGCAGCAGCGGACGCAGCAGCGAACGCAACAGCGACGGCAACAGCGGCAGCGGCGACACCGACACTTCACCCAGCAGCAGCCACAGTGAATCTTGAGGCGGCACGTACGAGGCAACCGGAGACGTTCAATCCGAATGCGAGAGACACCGACGTCTGTTGATTCATTGTAACCCTCGAAATTTACTTCGAGGTCGTTGGCTGTACGACCACGACACACGATGCAATGCGGATTTGGCTCGTAGCGATAGTGTCGCGAGGCCCGGTGCTCCAGTGGATTTACAACAGTAATGAGATCCGAGGCGAGGGGTCATGGACGCAGTTTCGGGCAGCTTTAATTCAACGTTTCGAACCGATCAATTCCAGCTACATGGCGCGGCAGCAGATTCATCGGCATAAATAATACGGCAGTATAACACAGTAAACGTAGCAGATGGAGAGCCTCTTCAACCGAATTACCGACCTGACCGAAGGGGAAAAAATCCAAGCGTATACTGAGGGGCTAAAAAAAGATTTTACGCCGACAGATGATTGCCGCGAACTACAGCAACTACCGCGACATGGTGTGTGCAGTAGAGAGATTCAATGTGCTGACACGAGGTCAACCCGAGACACGACGCCATGTGCCGAATAGATCTTTCGACACGAAGCGATCAACACCACCCACGACCGCCGACCCGATGGATATCGACAAGATCGACGTGAAGCAGCGGCCGACAAAATAAAAAAAATGTGAATGTTGCAGCGCAGCAGGACATCGACTCTTGGCGTGTTGGAAAATGAAGAAGGCACGAGCAGAGCTCCAAAACAAAAGGCACCTCCGAAACAAAAGGCACCTCCAAAACAAAAGGCACCTCCAAAACAAAAGGCACGCTAGCTCACCTACCTGCTGACCGACTTGGGAGAGCGGCCTCGTTCTCCTCCAGTGCTGTACGTCGACAACAAGGCCGCCATTGCCTTGTGTCAGGAGCACAGACTGGAGCACAGAACGAAGCACATCGCTCTGCGTTACTTCCTTGCTCGAGAGTTGCAGCAGCGTGGTCAGCTTCGTCTTGCTCACGTGGCCACTCAGGCCAACACAACTGATATATTCACCAAGGCACTTCCGTCTGGTGATCATCAGCGCTTTTGTACTTTGTTGGGCCTCGTGCCTACGTTTCCTCACTTGCTGTAGGCTTTGCTTGTACTGTGATATATATATCTATACATATATACCTGCATGCTTGCTCTTGCTAGGTAGTGATCACTGTACTGTGTTGTTGCATATATACCTCTGCATGTGATTTGGCCTTGTGGCCCTTTGCTTGGGTTCAGAATGCATTGTGACTTTGTGATCCACCCTGAGCTTGCTTTGCCTTTCTTGACTGGTCTTGTGACCTCTTGTTCTCCCCCACTTTGCCTATGGGGGTGTGTCAAACATATATGCTGCTTATTGTGTAGGCTGTAGTGGGGTAGCCCATATGAGGTACAACCCAAATTAGGGTTTCCTACTTGTACCCATCCTGCTGCTAGTTCATTCATTCCTGCCTGTAGTTTCTGACATGATGCCGCGTTTTCACCCGACCTCGCTGTCCATGGTGCCGATGGCTGTGCGGCCTCCCACTTCTAGCCACATTAGGTATCCCTCTCGCGAGCGACTCTTTTAGTTTTTTTGGGTTGCGAAGCAATCTATTACGATCGATTTGGCCAGATTTTTTTTTCACATTTTTACATTATATTTATTTAAAATGTAAAAATGTGAAAAAAAAAAAGCTGGATGTACTAATTGCTATGTACGTAACATGTACGAGGTCCTGGTTCAATTATACTACTATAATGGTAGTGACTTTTAGACAACAAGGTTGATTCTGAGAATATTCTGTTGTGACTTACTACCGTACAATATGCACATATTATGAAGGGATGAATATAATGATTGGTAGATGTACTGTAGATGAATATAATGATTGATGATTGTAGATGAATAAAATAGTATTATATAAAATATGATATATTATGTGAATTATGATATGATAAACAATAAATGCTTACATAGTACTAACATCCATAATGCATATTTTTCATGATAGAGATGCGTGACAGCTAACGATCCAAAAACTATGCTACCGCATCCTCTGCCTAGCATGGGGAGGAGCTAATAGCATAATCTTTGAACAATCAGCATTCACATGAAACAACACAATCTGTGAATTCTAAAAAAGTTATCAACTCTATCAAATCCAGTTCAAGTGGGCTCCCGACAGGCGCGCCAATGAACCTTCTAATGAAATGATTGTCAAACTCATACACTATAGTCTGTGTAGGCTGTAGTGGGGTAGCTCATATGGGGTACAACATTTTAGGGTTTGGTACTTGTACTCCTCATGCTGCTCAATGCATCATTCCTCGTTATTTTCACATGGTTTCAGAGCAGGTTCCCTAGTGGGAAATTTTCCTAGGGCCCACCCAAATCGACC
This sequence comes from Closterium sp. Yama58-4, assembly GCA_947470075.1. NCBI lineage: Eukaryota > Viridiplantae > Streptophyta > Zygnematophyceae > Desmidiales > Closteriaceae > Closterium > Closterium sp. Yama58-4. The sequence continues at coordinate 621,190 of CANIUD010000679.1, read as the reverse complement.
ATTTTTTTCCTGCCCGGGGCGCGCGTCGCCCCTGCCCGAGGCGCGCTCGGTGCCCTGCCCTTACGCGACCCCTTCGCCGCCCTTAGCGGCCCCGTCGCCCCACCCTCGCGGCCCCGTAGCCGCCCTTAACGGCCCCGTCGCCACTCGCGGCCCCGTCGTCGCCCTTCCGCGGCCCCGTCGCCGCCCCCTTACGGCCCCGTCGCCGCCCCTTACGGTGCCGCCCCTTACGGCCCCGTCGCCGCCCCTTACGGCCCCGTCGCCGCCCCTTGCGGCCCCGTCGCCGCCCCTTGCGGCCCCGTCGCCCCCCCCCCCCCCTTCGCGGCCTCGTCGCCACCCCTTGCGGCCCCGTCGCGGCCCCTTCGCGGCCCCGTCGCCGCCCCTTGCGGCCCCGTCGCCGCCCCTTTGCGGCCCCTTCGCCGCCCCTTGCGGCCCCGTCGCCGCCCCTTACGGCCCCGTCGCCGCCCCCCTTGCGGCCACGCTGCCGCCCTTCAGCGGCTCTGCCGCCCTTCGCGGCCCTGACGCCGCCCTACCGCAGCCTCGCCGCCGCCCCGCTGCGGCCCCGCCGCCGCTCCTCACGGCCCCGAGACCGCCGAGCCGCCGAGCTGCCAACCGCCGAGCCGCCGAGCCGCCGAGCCGCCGTTGCTGCAGTTACCACCGTGCCGCCGAGCCGCTGTTGCCGCCGAGCCGCGGGTGCCGCCGAGCCGCCGAACCATCGAGCCGCTGTTGCCGCCGTTGCCTCAGCCGCTGCAGCCGCGTCGCCGTCGTCCCTGCAGTCGCGGCCCTGTCCCTCCCGGCGAGCCTCGGCCCTACTCACTTGCCCGGTAAGCGCAGCGCCTCTGCCACTGCACTGCCCTTAGCCTGCTGCTCTCACTGCTCGTCTACTGCTGTCATGGCCACCCCCAGTGTTCTCACCTTTGATGCTGAGGGTCGGGCTGTTGACTTTGAGGTCTGGCTCGATGATCTGCAGCTTTTCCTACAGCGTGATAGGGCAGACGGCCTCTCCCTCTTTGACCTCACTTCTGGTGCCTCTCCTTCCCCTGCTACTGATACTGACGCCACTGTTCGCTCACAGTGGGCCACACGCGATGCTGCTGCCCGCCTTGCTGTGCGCCGCCACTTGCCGACTGCTGAGCGTGCGCACTTTAGTCAGTACAAGAGTGCTAAGACCTTGTACGATGCTGTAGTTGCACGCTACTCTTCCCCTGCCACTGTTGCGCTCAGCTAGCCGCCTCATACTGCCGTACCTCTTCCCTGACCTCGCCGCTTTTCCCACTGTCGCTGACCTCATTACGCACCTTCGCACTAGTGACGTCCGCTACCGCGCTGCGCTTCCTGCTGAGTTCTGCACCAAGAACCCCCCCCCCCCCCATGTACATCACCCTCTACTACATAGTCACCCGGCTCCCTGACACCCTTCGCTCGGTCAGGGACCACTTTCTCTCTGTTTGCCCCACCACTCTCACCGTTGACCTCCTCGAGGAGCGTCTCCTAGCAGCAGAGAAGAGCTGTAGGAGCCTCTCGTGGTGACCCTCGTACCCCTGTCTTTGAGGGGTGCTCCCCCTCCCCCCTCTTGCCCTCTGTTGCCTCTGCTGCTGCGGTCGACCTTGTTGGTCTTGAGTCGGTCGCTGCGGCGTCTACCTCTAGCGGGAGACGCCGCCCAGGCAAGGGCAAGGGGGGCAAGGGCGCTGGGGGAGCTGGCGGAGGCGGTGGAGGCGGCAGTGGAGGAGGCGGAGGGAGTGGGGGTGGCGGTGGGAGTGGTGGTGGGAGTGGTGGTGGGAGTGGGGGCGCTAGTGGAGGCAGCGGCGGCAGAGGAGGAGGCGGTGGTGGAGGTAGCGGCGGCGGAGGTGGAGCGGGTCGGGGCGGCTCTACGCAGAGGGTCGGCTCCGGTGGTGGTACGCGCCAGCAGCAGCAGCAGCAGCGTCCTCGTGAGACCCCTTCCCCCCAGCAGCTTCGTGAGTGGTACACTGCTCGTCAGCGGGGCGGGGGTGCTGGCCCCTGTACCTACGTTCTCCGTACCGGCGACCGCACGGGTGAGCAGTGTGGGGGCGCGCACCCCACCCAGCGCTGCTTCGGCCGTCTGACGGACGCGTGGCGTCACCAGTTTCCCGACGCTACTGAGATCCCTCGCTGGGGCGAGCTGTCTAGGGCGGGTGTTGCGATCTTTGATCTTGATTATGATGCTATTCTTGCTGCCATGTATGCTGTGACTATTAGTGATGAGGGTGACTGTTACCGGTGTTTTCCGCCTGACCCGGGCATTGAGGCTGCTGCGCTAGGTGCTTGTGAGACTGCTGCTCTAGGTGCCAGTGCGTCTGCCGCCCCAGGTGCCGGTGAGTCTGCGCTCTCAGGTACTGCGTCGTCTCCGGACACCCACACCTTCACACTCGACTCGGGTGCTTCCCGCTCCTTCTTTCGAGACTGCACCACTCTCACGCCGCTCAGTCGGCCGGTTGCGGTCTCCCTGGCAGACCCCTCTGGGGGTCCTGTTCTTGCCCACTACTCCACTGTACTACCGTGTCCAGCGGTCCCGTCTGGCTCCCTGTCGGGTCTTTACCTCCCCTCGTTCTCTACGAACTTGGTGGCGGGTGCTGACCTACAGGATGGGGGGGTTGACCAGTTCACCCCTGCGCGTCAGCGGGTGACCCACTGCACGTGTGCAGACACGGGCCGACACTTGGCCACGTTTACCCGTCGGCCGGGGTCGAGCCTGTACACACTGACTACTGAGTCTCCTCCAGTCACTGAGTCTGCTCAGGTAGCAGCGTCGGGTCAGGTGTTTGCTGCGGCGTCCAGGTCTGGTCCTGAGTCTGCCCCCTGCTCGTGTCGTCTCCTGTCCCACCGGACTCTCCTCTGGCACCACCGCCTTGGTCACCCCTCCCTGCCTCGTCTTCGAGGCATGGCTTCCCGTCTTCTTGTCTCTGGCCTCCCCCGGTCCCTCCCTCCCCTTCCTCCGGGGCCTGCCCCCACCTGCGTTCCCTGCGTCGAGGGGCGGCAGCGCGCTGCTCCTCACTCCTCCGAGTTTCCTCCGACAGAGGCTCCGCTGCAGACGCTTCACATGGACGTGTGGGGCCCAGCCCGCGTCCGTGGGCAGGGTCACGAGCGCTACTTCCTGCTGGTGGTTGACGACTACTCGCGTTACACCACAGTCTTCCCCTTGCGCAGCAAGGGTGACGTCACTGAGGTGTTGATCGCCTGGATCCGCGCAGCTCGTCTCCAGCTCCAGGAGAGTTTCGGCTCGGACTTTCCTGTTCTGCGTCTGCACTCCGACAGAGGCGGAGAGTTCTCCTCTGACCTTCTGCGGGCTTTCTGTCGTGCACGAGGCATCCGCCAGACCTTCACGCTTCCGGACTCCCCGCAGCAGAATGGGATTGCTGAGCGCCGCATTGGCATGATCATGGACGTCGCTCGTACGTCCATGGTCCATGCGGCTGCCCCCCATTTTCTGTGGCCGTTTGCGGTTCGGTACGCGGCGCATCAGATCAACCTTCACCCCCGGGTTTCCATACCGGAGACCTCCCCTGCTTTGCTGTGGACGGGGAAGGCTGGCGATGCGTCTGCATTCCGTGTCTGGGGATCTCGGGCGTTTGTCCGCGACTTGTCTGCGGACAAGCTGTCCCCTCGTGCTGTTCCCTGCGTCTTCCTTGGCTTCCCTCCTGACGCGCCAGGCTGGCAGTTCTACCACCCCACCTCGCGCCGTGTTCTGTCCTCCCAGGACGTCACCTTTGACGAGTCGGTTCCCTACTACCGTCTCTTCCCCTACCGCACTGCGTCCCTCCCCCCCCGCCGCTCTTCCTTACGCCAGGTCCTCCTCCGGTAGACCCCCTTCCCCCTCAGGGTCCTGCTCCCTCAGGTGTGTCCCAGGTAGATGCAGTCGAGCCTGTCGAGGTAGCTGTTGACTCTGGTGCTGCTGGGGGTGCTGAGCCTGGGGGTGCTGGGTCTGGGGGTGCTGCGACTGGGGGTGTTGAGCTTGGGGGTACTGCGCCTGGGGGTACTGAGTCTGGGGGTGCTGCGCCTGCGGGTACTGAGCCTGGGGGTGCTGAGCCTGAGGGTGCTGGGCCTGCTCGTGTGGCGTCTGGTGGTGCTGGGCCTGGAGGTTCTTCGGGTGCTTCGTCCCGGCGGGAGCTACTCTCTCCACAGGAGCTGCGTGAGTGGTTTGCCCGGCGCTGCAGGCGTGCTGCTGGAGCTGGTGGTGCTGCGGACGCTGGAGGTTCTGCTGCTGCTGAGGGTGCTGGTGCAGCGGGTCCCGGAGGTGCTCGTACAGGGTGTACTGGAGCTGCTGGGCCTACGGGTGCTCCTGGTGCTGGAGCTGGTGGTGCTACTGGTGCTACTGGCGTTGGTGCTGCTGGTGCTCCTGGAGCTGGAGCTGCTGCGTCTTCTGGTGGTCCGACTGGAGCTGGAGCTGCTGGGGGTGTTCGCACTGGTGGTGCTCGTGGCACTGGTGCTTCTGAGGGTGCTGGAGTTGGCGCTGCTGGAGCTGGGGGTACTCCTGGTGCTGGTGCTGCCGTTGGGGGTGCTGGTGCTGCCGTTGGGGGTGCTGGTGCTGTTCCTGCTGGTACTGGTGGCGCTGCGCGGCCGCGGCCGTACTTCGTTCCGCTCCTTGAGCAGGTTCTTGGTCTTCCGTCCTCTCTTGGTCCTGCTCCTGGCTTAGAGTGTCCGCCTCCTGTCCAGTCTGCGTCACAGTTACCGCCCGCCTCCCCGCTTCCTTCTCCTTCTCCCTACACTGGTCCTACTGGAGGTCTTGCTGAGCGTCGTGAGCCTGCGTCTCGCCCTGCGTCGCCTGTCCGTGCTGCTCGCACCAGTGGCCGTGGTTCGCGTCAGCGTCCTCCCCCTGTCCCCGGCACGCACCGGATGTCTCTGCGTCCTTCCACTGCTCCGCTGCGTGCCCCTTTGCCCTCTCCTCCCGCGTCCTCTCTTCCTGAGCTTCCTGACCCTGAGTCGGACTCCCTTCGTGCTGCGCGTCCTACTGTCACACGTCTCCTTGCTACTGTCGTCACTGACCCTTCCTTTGAGTCTACTGCTGCGTCTGCCCTCGTTGCTGAGCTTGTCGACTTCGCTGCTCGCTGTCGCCTAGACTACGCTGCCAGTCTCGTCGCTGAGTCTGAGTCTGTCTGTCCTCCGTCCGTCGGGGGTGAGTGTGCTCTTGGCACGGACGTCCTTGAGGACAGGCAGGAGGAGTTCCAGTGCTTGGCTGCTGCTTCACCTCATCTCGTGTCCATGCTGCTTGCCCCTGAGGGAGACCCGGATGCACTTGACATCCCGACTCCGCGCTCTTACGCGGAGGCGATAGAGGGTCCCTACTCCTCTCAGTGGCAGGCAGCCATGGACGCAGAGATGGCTTCCTGGAAGTCCACAGGCACCTACGTTGACGAGGTTCCCCCACCTAGGGCGAACATCGTCAGTGGCATGTGGATTTTCAGGGTGAAGCGGCCGCCGGGTTCTCCGCGTGTCTTCAAGGCGCGTTACGTGGCTCGTGGCTTCAGTCAGTGGCAGGGAGTTGACTACTTTCAGACCTTCTCTCCCACCCCGAAGATGACCACTCTTCGGGTACTGCTGCACATAGCCGCTCACCGAGACTACGAGCTGCACTCTCTTGACTTCAGCACTGCTTTCTTGCAGGGCAGCCTGCATGAGGAGATCTGGCTGCGCCGCCCACCTGGCTTCACTGGGACTTTTCCTCCTGGCACCCAGTGGAGCCTCCGGCGGCCAGTCTACGGTCTCCGCCAGGCACCTCGTGAGTGGCACGACACACTGAGGACTACACTTGCGGCTCTTGGGTTTGCTCCTTCTACTGCCGACCCGTCGCTGTTTCTGCGCACCGACTCTTCTTTGCCGCCGTTCTACATCCTCGTGTACGTCAACGACTTGGTCTTTGCTACAGCTGACACTGCTGGACTTGCCTACGTGAAGTCCGAGCTGCAGAAGAGACACACATGCACAGACCTGGGTGAACTGCGCAGCTACCTTGGCTTGCAGATCACCCGGGACAGAGCACAGCGCACCATTACCCTGACTCAATCACACATGGTGCAGCAGGTCCTTCAGCGCTTCGGCTTCACGTACTCCTCGCCTCAGGCCACTCCTCTGTCTACACGCCACTTGCTCTCAGCTCTGCCTTCGGATGAGTCCGTAGAGTCGAGTGGCCCGTACCCAGAGCTTGTTGGCTGCCTCATGTACCTGATGACCTGCACTCGACCTGACCTTGCATACCCTCTTAGCATTCTGGCACGCTATGTTGCTCCTGGGAGACACAGACCAGAGCACATGGCTGCAGCGAAGAGGGTGTTGCGCTACTTGTGCAGTACGTCGGGCATGGGGCTTGTGCTTGGAGGGCAGAGTCCAGTGGTCCTCACTGGTCACGCAGACGCTTCTTGGGCTGACGACCAGGCTACGCAGCGGTCGTCACAGGGTTACACCTTCAGCCTTGGTTCCGGCTCTGTTTCGTGGCGGTCTACCCGCTCGTCTTCTGTTCTCGGCTCCAGTTGTGAGGCTGAGATCTACGCAGGGGCCATGGCTGCACAGGAGCTACGGTGGCTCACCTACCTGCTGACTGACCTGGGAGAGCCGCCTCGTTCTCCTCCAGTGCTGTACGTAGACAACAAGGCCATGCTGGCCTTGTGTCATGAGCACAGACTGGAGCACAGAACGAAGCACATCGCTCTTCGCTACTTCCTTGCTCGTGAGCTGCAGCAGCGTGGTCAGCTGCGCCTTGCTTACGTGGCCTCTGAGGTTAACACTGCTGATATCTTCACTAAGGCACTCGCGCCTTGTGATCATCAGCGCTTCTGTACTCTGTTAGGTCTTGTGCCTACCTTGCCTCACTTGCTTACTTCTTGACCTTGCTTGTACTGTTACATATATATATACCTGCTCTTGCTTGTTTAGCGTTATATATATGTAACCTTGCATGTGAACTGGCCTTGTGGCCTTGAACTTGTGCTCAGAATGTGTGGTGACGTTGTGATCCACCCTGAGCTTGCTTTGCCTTGCTTTGCTTGACTGGTCTTGTGACCCCTTGTTCTCCCCCACTTTGCCTATGGGGGTGTGTCAAACTCATACACTATAGTCTGTGTAGGCTGTAGTGGGGTAGCTCATATGGGGTACAACATTTTAGGGTTTGGTACTTGTACTCCTCATGCTGCTCAATGCATCATTCCTCGTTGTTATTTTCACAATGATAGACCTGATTCACTTTTTTAAAACCCACAGACATGCATTGTTGATGCAAATATAAATGGACATGAATGAACATACACGCAAACAAACATACAAACACAAGCATACACGTACACACAAAATATCCGAAGGGAACAAACAGAAAACATGCAAGTAATTTTACCAAAACAATACAATAATGCTACAAATCATCAACCACTGTTGTTGTTCCATATACCACTTGACTTTTTGAAAGTACAGCAAAACCTCTGAGGAGGAAACAGGGAGAGAAATGGGAAATAGAATGGGCAAAGGGAGATATGAATAATAATAAAAAAAAAAACTAATGCAAACAGTCAGGAAATTAAAGATAAAAAAAGTTGTAAGAATTAGCAAATATACAGTTGAACATCACGGAATCAATTTGGAAAGACACAAAAGAACAAACGACCTACAAACCACATACTAAAATGCTAGTGCTTATCAAGAAAGGGCAAGGAAGGGCCATAAAACGTGGACGGCTTGTTAACTACATTTAGATGAAAACAGAATTGGCAAACAGATTGCTAACGAGGTGGTGCATAAATTAAGACAAAAAAGAGATGGATTAAGAAGAAACAATATTTACGAACAGAAGCAATGGTGAGTTAGAGCAAGAGACGAGAGAAATGATTCCAGAATAAAAATCTCGCTATTCTGCGCCATCCTAGTTTAAAAAAATGTACGAGAAAATGACCAACAATACAGGGTCGAAATGACCAACACGTTCTAACAAAAACCAGATTCCGTTCTTTCTCACGCTCACTATCGCTTTCTTGGCCACTTTCTGTGTCACTACTCTTCAGCTCTCTTCTCTCTCCCCCTCTCTTTTGCAATATGGTGTTCAAACTTAAACTCACCGTTAGCCAAAGGAGTGAGACAACGATGTGCTTGACCGTTTCCTGCAAGCAGATGGTGGGACATAAAAGTGTCAGAATGTGATGGTTGTCTAGCCTGCAGTGGGGTACTCTATAGCGAGTACAGCCCTTCTAGGGTTTGCTATATGTATCCCTATGCTTGTTAGTGAAAACTCCTCTTTGCCTGTTTTCTCGTTTTCGCCTAGCCTTTCGACATGGTATCAGAGCAGGTCGACCCTCCTGGGTCGATCCTGTGGGTGGTCCCACCCGTTAGCTTCCGCTGCTACTCTGTGTGTCGCGCGCCCCGTGGCGCGCGACGGATTTTTCTTCCCGCCGTGCGCCCCGAGGCGCGCGGCGGTTTTCCCCCGTCGAAGCGCCCCCCGTCGCCCGTCGAAGCGCCCCTGGGCCCCGCGCGGGCCGCGCGCGGCCCGTACGACCTGCGCCAGGCCCGCGCGCGGCCCGTACGGGCTGCGCCAGGCCCGCGCGCGGCCCAGGGAGCCTGCCCCGGAGCCGCGCGCCGTTCCCCGAGCTGCTGCTCGCTGTGTCCCCCGCTGCTGCCCGCGCCTCTGCCTGTATTAGGGTTTGGGGTGGCGAGTGTGGGGGTGGCGAGTATGGGGGTGACGGGTGTGTGCGCCGTCCCCTGCTCCTCCTCCTCCTCCGTCTCCCACTGCTGCAGCTGCCGCTCAGGGGGGTGGATGTGTTGGAGCCGTCGGAGTTGTACGAGGGGGGTGGCGTGTGAGCGTTGCTAGTGGTTCAACAGGGGGTGTGTGAAAGGGGTGTGGGACAGTTGGGGGAGGTTGACAGGAGGTAGCCGGTGTGACGTCTGCAGCGCCAGTAGCCCGGGGGTTGAGTACTCCGGTAGCCCAGCGAGCCTGCTGCGCCAGTCGCCCGTGGGTCCGTTGCTCCTGCAGCTTAGTGCGGAGCCAGTTACTCCTGTAGTACGGATGTTGAGTGCTCCGGTAGCCACTGTGCGCGCCGTTCCTGTTGCCCGAGTGTCTGTCGCCGTGTAGTCCGGGGCTCTGCGCCTGGTAGCGACAGTGCTGCGCGCTTCTGTTGCGCGTGTGTCTGCAGCTTCAGCCGTTGCCTCCCATCTTCTTGCTCCCACAGTTTCTCCTCCTCCTCCTCACTTGCCCTCTGTGATAGCCTCTAGCTTTGCTTGTATTTGTGAACCTACTGCTCTGCCTGCTTGTTGTGTTGATTGTACCCCACTTTGACTATGGGGGTGTGTCAGAATGTGATGGTTGTCTAGCCTGCAGTGGGGTACTCTATAGCGAGTACAGCCCTTCTAGGGTTTGCTATATGTATCCCTATGCTTGTTAGTGAAAACTCCTCTTTGCCTGTTTTCTCGTTTTCGCCTAGCCTTTCGATAAATAGCAAATCAAACAGCTACCGAGCCTAGCGCCGACCCTTCCGTGATAGTGTTAGCTTTCCCCCGCTCCCCTTCGTCGCGGTGCTTTCCCCCGCCACGTCGCGCCCGTCCCCTTCCCCCCGTCGCGTAGCGCCCGTTCCCCCCTCCTCCCGTCGCGTCGCGTTTCCCCCCGTCGCGTCGCGCCCGTCCCCCTCCTCCCGTCGCGTCGCGTTCCCCCCGTCGCGCCGCGCCCGTCACCCCCTCCCCCCGTCGCGTCGCTTTCCCCCGTCGCGTCGCGTCGCTGCCCAGACCCGCACCCCAGCCCGTCGCCCAGGCCCGCGCCCTAGCCCGTCGCCCCTACCCGCGCCCTAGCCCGTCGCCCAGGCCCGCGCCCCAGCCCGTCGCCCCTGCCCGCGCCCTAGCCCGTCGCCCATGCCTGCTCCCCAGCCCGTCGCCCAGGCCCGCGCCCTAGCCCGTCGCCCAGGCCCGCGCCCCAGCCCGTCGCCCAGGCCCGCGCCCTAGCCCGTCGCCCAAGCCTGCTCCTCAGCCCGTCGCCCAGGCCCGCGCCCTAGCCCGTCGCCCTGGCCCGCGCCCCAGCCCGTCGCCCTGGCCGCCCCCACATGCGTCGCCGCTGCGCCCCACTTCCGTTTTCCACCGCTGCGTCCGCTCTCGTTGCCCGCTGCCTTGTCCGTCGTTCGCTTCCGTTGTCCAAGGGTACTGCTTAACCCTAGTCTCCCACTCGCCTACTGCTGTCTCCTACCGACACTGTTGCGTTCGTTTCCGCTATGGCGACTCAGCGTGTACTTCGTTTCGACGCTGACGGTAGACCTCTTGACTTCTCCGTCTGGCTTCTTCGCGCTCGCCGTCTGTTAGAGAGTCAGGTCCAGGCAGGTGAGATTCTCTGGGCGCACGCTACTGGTGCCCTCCCTGCGTTCCCCGACCCTACGCCTTTAGGACCTGCCCCTGACGACGCCGCTAGAGCTCACTTTGCCACCCAGCGAGCTGACCAGACGGCTTGGACGTCGCGTGACGCTGCGGCCTGCATCGCGCTCAGCAGCCTCCTCCCTGAGTCTGAGGAGGTTCACTTCACTCAGGTTCGCACCGCTGCTGAGTACCTCACTGCGATTAAGGCCCGCTACTCTACTCCCACTACTGTCTCTCTTGGCCGCCTTTTCCTCCCGTTCCTGTTTCCTGACCTAGCGTCTTTTGAGCGCTCTACTGACTTGATCGCTCACCTCCGCTCGCTCGACGCTAGTTACCGCGCTGCTTGCACTGAGGCACAGCTTGCACTGCTTCCTCCCCCTATGGCGATTACTATCTATTTCATCGCCACTAGCCTCCCTGACCGCCTTGCCTCCGTTCGTGACGTGCTTCTGCTGAAGCACCCTAGTGAGCTCACCGTCGAGGTCCTTGAGTCTGCGCTCAAGGACGTCGAGAGCAACCTTCGCTCGGTAGCCGCTGCCTCTGGTGCTGTGCCCCCCCCACTCTTCCACGGGTGCACAGTCCCGCAGTTACCCACCTTTACTGCCTCTCTCGCCACTGCCGCTACTGACGCGACTGCAGCTGCTGTTACGACTGCGTCGCGGTCCCGCGGTAGGGGTGGCAAGAAGGGCGGTTCTGGTGGTGGTGGTGGTGGTGGAGGCGGAGGTGGTGGAGGTGGCGTTGCGACTGGCGGTGGTGGGAGTGCAGGACCTGGAGAGACGTCTCGTGCAGCGACAGGTGACTCTACTGCGCCTGCTGGTGGTGGCGACGCCCGAGTTCGTCAGTCGCCTCCCGTACTGCCGGCCCCGGTGGATAGAGCAGCGGCGTGGTACCAGGCCCAGCGTCAGCAGCAGCTTCAGCAGCAGCAGCAGCCCCTCTCCTCCCAGCAGCCTCAGCAGCAGCAGCGGCCGCAGCTGGCTCCGGGGTCGGGGCTGCGTCAGCCCCAGCGCGGTGCTGCTTACCCTCCCTGCACCTATCAGGTTCTGACAGGTCCTCGCCGAGGCCACCCTTGTGGTCGCTTTCACCCCCCTGGTCAGTGTTTTGCTCAGCTCACTGACACGGTTCGTTTGGTCTACGGGGTTGGCGGTCCTGCCCCTAACTGGCTTCCTCTTGTTCTGCGTTTCGGCTCCGCTCTGTGGGGCATGTCTGCTGAGCAGTTAGCAGATCTGATTGGAAATCCTCATGCTTTGTATGCTGTTGTTGACTCTAGTGTTTCTGTCTTTGTTTACTCTGGTGTTGTTAGCTTAGGTGCTAGCCTTGCTCAGTTGCCTGTTGCTAGTGTAGGTTCTTGTGTAGACTCTAGTCCAGCGCCTACCTCGGAGGACACTTCGCTGTCGTTCACGCTGGACTCTGGAGCCTCGCACTGCTTCTTTCGTGACAGCACGACACTTACACCACTTCCTGCACCTGTCTCCGTGGCGTTGGCTGATCCCACCTCGGGACCGGTCACAGCGCGTCACACTACTACCTTGCCGTGTCCTGCTGCTCCCTCCGGGTCTCTCACTGGGTTTCACGTCCCCTCGTTCTCGAGGAACTTGGTGGGCGTACGACCCCTTGTGAGCCAGCACGTGGGTGTGTGGTTTTCGGGTGAGACAGCGGTGTGTGTTGACGAGGGCTCTTACCGGCCCCTTGCCACCTTTACAGCTGAGCCGGGCTCCGGTCTCTACACTCTTCACACTGGCCCGCTGGCGCAGCAGCAGCCGCAGCAGCAGCAGTAGCAGCAGCAGCAGCAGCCGTAGCAGCCGCAGCAGCAGCCGCTCCTACTGCCCCCGGCCCCTGTTCCGCCCTCCGCTCGAGTCCCCGCGTCTCACCAGGTTGCTCCTTCCCCCCAGGTAGCTGTGTCTGGTCAGGTTCCTGCGTCTGGTCCAGTCGCTGCGTCTTGCTCCTGCCGGTCCCTTGCCCACCCCACCGTCCTGTGGCACCACCGGATGGGGCACCCGTCCCTTCCTCGTCTGCGCACTATGTCTCGTCAGCGTCTTATCTTAGGCCTACCGCGTATCTTGCCGTCGCTGCCGCCTTCGCTTGCGCCGCCGTGCGGTCCCTGCGTCGAGGGTCGGCTGCGCGCCACCCCTCACTCCTCCTCCCTTCGTCCGGCCACCGAGCCTTTTGAGACGCTCCACTTGGACGTCTGGGGCCCTGCCTCTCGTCAGGGCCCTGAGCGTGAGCGTTTCTTTCTGGTGGTCGTTGACGACTACTCCCGCTACACCACAGTGTTTCCCCTGGCGAAGAAGTCTGAGGTGACTTCTACGCTGATCAGGTGGTTGCTTACCACGCAGGACACTCGTGGCCGTCGTGTCAGCTGTCTTCACTCCGACCGTGGGGGTGAGTTTCGCTCCGGCATTCTTGCTGGATTCTGTCGCGAGCAGGGCATTCGTCAGTCCTGGACGCTTCCAGAGTCCCCACAGCAGAATGGGGTTGCTGAGCGCCGCATAGGCTTGGTCATGGAGATCGCCCGCACCTCCCTGACTCACGCCCGTGCCCCCCATTTTCTGTGGCCCTATGCGGTCAGGTACGCCGCGCACCAGCTGAACCTCTGGCCACGCGTCTCTCGGCCAGAGGCTTCACCGACCAGTCTTTGGACCGGGTCCCCTGGTGTTGCGTCGAGGTTTCGTGTCTGGGGGTGCTTGGCTCTTGTCCGCGACACCTCCGCGGACAAGATCTCGCCTCGCGCCGTTCCTTGTGTCTTCCTTGGTTTCCTTGAGGACTCCTCTGACTTCACCTTTTACCACCCTCCCTCTCACCGGTTCTTTGACTCCCGTGACGTCCGTTTCGAGGAGTCTGCCCCCTACTACGTCAGGTACCCCAGTCGAGGTCTCCCGGTCCCTCCCCCCCCTCTCTTCCTGACCGCCGCTCCCCCTCCTGCTCCCCCGGTACAGCCTCCCCCCCCTGGTCCAGCCCCGTCCGGTGTGTCCCAGGCTACCCCTCCCCCTTCGGTAGCCCCTCCGGTACAGCCTCCCTCCCCACAGTCTTCCTCGCCGCGTCCTGCAGGTGCTCGCTCTAGAGAGGTTGGTACTGAGACAGTTCCTGTACCGGTTTCTGGTTCTGGGGGTGCTGGAGTTGGAGCTGAGCCGCGGGTTGCAGAGGACTCTCGTCTTCCGGGAGCTGGTGCTGGTCGTGCGGAGTCTGGGGGTGCTGCGTCTGGGGGTGAGGGTGAGACCCCTTCGGTTTCTGGTGCGTCTGGGTCTGGAGCTGGTGTTGGTGCTGACTCTGGGGGTGGTGCGCCTGGTGCTTCGGAGGTGGACTCTGGGGCTACCGCTGCCCCGGACACTACTACTACCCCCCACCCCTACCCGACCAGGTTCCAGGCTCGTGTTCGCCGTGCTCGTGAGGAGCAGCTGGAGTTGGAGCGAGAGGAGCGAGAGGAGCGTGAGTTGCAGCGGTTGGAGGAGCAGGAGCAGCAGCAGCAGCAGCAGCCGCAGCAGCAGCAGCAGCAGCAGCAGCAGCAGCAGCAGCAGCCGCCTCCTCCTCCTGTCTCGGGTCTTCGGACCCTTGGTCTCCCCTCTCGCTCTCCTTCCTCCTCCCCCTCTCCTCCCGTCTCTGGTCCTCCGCTTCCTCCTCCTGACCCCTCTCCCGCTGTTTTCCCTCGTTCTCAGTCTTCGTTGTCCCCTCCTCCTTCTCAGACTTGGGCCTCTCGTCGCTCCCCTCGTGCTCGTCCCTCGTCTCCTGTTCCCTTCACTGACCTTCGTACTGCCTTACTTCGTTCTAGTCCACCTCGTCCGTCTCCGTCTGTGCTTCCGTCTCCTCCTGAGTCGGCTCTCACTGCGTCGCTCCCTACTCCTGTCACTGACTACTACCGCACGTACCGTCCTGTTCTCTCTCGTGTTCTCGCCTCGCTTGTTACTCACCCTCGTGCCTCTGTGTCCTCTGTGTCCGCTCTTACTGCCGCAGTCACTGACTTTGCCTCTACCCGCCGCCTTGCCTTCGTCACCGGTCTTGTGGCTGCTCCTCCTTCCAGTCCTCTGGCCGTCGGGGGTGTGTCTGCCCTTGGCTGTGACGCCCTAGAGGACAGGCAGTTTGAGCTAGAGTTCCTGGCAGCCGCTTCCCCTCATCTCTGTGCCATGCTCCTTGCCCCTGAGGGAGACCCCGATGCCCTTGACATACCGACTCCTCGCACTTACGCTGAGGCAGTGTCACGGCCTTCGGGCTCTCAGTGGAGAGCTGCCATGGACGCAAAGATGGCCTCCTACAGATCCACAGGCACCTACGTCGATGAGGTTCCCCCTCCTGGGGCGAACGTAGTCGACGACATGTGGATCTACAGGGTGAAGCGGCCACCGGGATCTCCCCCGGTCTTCAAGGCGCGTTACGTGGCTAGAGGTTTCAGTCAGCGCGAGGGAGTTGACTTCTTTCAGACCTTCGCGCCTACCCCAAAGATGACCACTCTTCGGGTGTTACTGCACGTAGCAGCACAGAGAGACTACGAGTTACACTCTCTCGACTTCTCCACTGCTTTCCTTCAGGGCAGTCTTCACGAGGAGGTCTGGCTGCGTCGTCCCTCTGCCTTCACTGGCACCTTCCCTCCTGGGACCCAGTGGAGGCTGAGGCGACCTGTCTACGGTCTTCGCCAGGCCCCTCGTGAGTGGCACGACACTCTGCGTTCTACCCTCTCTGACCTTGGGTTCCAGCCGTCTTCTGCCGACCCGTCGCTGTTCGTTCGTCGCGGCTCCACACCGTTCTTTGTTCTGGTCTACGTCGACGACCTCGTTTTCGCCACTGCTGACAGGGTTGCTTTGGCAGACGTGAAGTCCGAACTGCAGAAGAGACACACCTGCACTGACCTTGGTGAACTGCGCCACTACCTTGGCCTGCAGATCACCAGGGACAGAGCTGCTCGCACCATTACACTTTCACAGTCACACATGGTGCAGCAGGTCCTTCAGCGGTTCGGGCTTCAGCACTCCACAGTACAGCGCACACCTCTTGCTGTTGACCACAGACTCACTGGTCCCTTTCCTGACGAGCCGTTTGAGCCTAGTGGTCCCTACGCAGAGCTGGTGGGTTGCCTCATGTACCTGATGACTTGTACTCGCCCGGACCTCGCCTTCCCTCTCAGCGTCCTTGCGCGCTTTGTTGCGCCAGGGAGACACCGTCCAGTTCACTGGACAGCAGCTGTGAGGGTGGCGAAGTACCTAGCGACGACATCAGGCGTGGGGCTAGTTCTGTCGTACTTACTGGTCACTGTGACTCTTCTTACGCTGACGATGCTGAGACTCACAGGTCTACTCAGGGGTACTGTTTCAGCCTGGGTTCTGGAGCTGTTTCCTGGCGGTCCACGCGCTCCTCTTCGGTCTCGACCTCTACAGCTGAGGCTGAGATCTACGCTGGTGCCATGGCGGCACAGGAGTTGCGTTGGTTGACGTTCTTGCTTGCCGACCTTGGTGAGCGGCCGAGCTCTGCACCGACCTTGTTCGCTGACAACAAGGCGTCGATTCTCCTTTGTCGAGAGCCGCGACTGGAGAGCAGAGTGAAGCACATTCACGTCAGGTACTTTCTTCTGCGAGAGTTGCAGAGACGTGGACAGGCTCGCTTCAAGTTTGTGGAGTCCGAGGCCAACACTGCAGACATCTTCACCAAGGCGCTTCCGCCTTGTGACCACCAGAGGTGCTGTGTACAGTTAGGCCTTGTTGACACTGGTTCTCGTCTTGTGTAGACTTGAGTTGACTGTTTGTCTTGCTTGTACATTTGCTGTATATCTTGTGAGTTCTTGGACTGGCCTTGTGGCCACTGATGAACATTTGCTTGTGCTCAGAGTGTGTGGTGATGTTGTGATCCACCCTGAGCTTTGTTTCTTGGACTGGTCTTGTGACCGTACTCTTTTGGTTCTGCTAGACACCCCTCACTTAGGCTATGGGGGTGTGTCAAATGTTGTAGCCTATAGTGAGGATTGTCTTAGGGGGTACAAAACTTAGGGTTAGCTATATGTACCTCAACCAACATCAATGCATCATTCATTCCTCATTCTGACATAAAAGATCACAGCAAGTTCAATGAACTGCGGTCTCAAAATGAACCTACAGAATAGATGAGATAATGTAACTTTACTAGTACTTAATTCGAATTGGGCTGCAACAAAAAGACGACGTAGCAGAATAGGTTGCAGCCCTTGAAACGGGCATCAACAAAAGAATGAAAACGACATACTACTAGGTCAAAACGTGCTTGAAAACGAGATAAATAAATGAGAATAGGTGCAGCTTATCAACGACCTGAAATACTACCATTAGATGCGCTGAAGTTAATGACTAAGATTGATACTTCTTACCGTCTGCTAACGAAGTTCTAAGATACGCTAAACTAAATGACTAGAATAAGAGCCTGGATCGTAGATCAAATATGGTAAGGTCTAGATGGCAGCTTGATTTTCTTACCTGTTGAGTGGTAGGAGGAGCATGAGTGGCGGGAGGCAACATAACTAGGCATCTGTCACGATAGGAAAGCGGGAGAAAGAAGAAACCAAAACGAAACCCTAAGGCAGTTCACGCGTATTAAAATGTGTCTTATATTTCAAACGCAATTTCTCTTACAAGCCGCGTAGCACAATCGTTCGAGGTTGTCACAGTCAGAAAGTGCTGGGTTCGATACCTGCCGCGACTGTTTTGCAGTTTCTGCTAAACAAGCGTGCTATATCAGATAAGATAAAAACACTCCTTGGATAGGTTAAGAATAAGATGTAAAAAAAAAAAAAAAAAAAACCGGATATGTGAAAACAGCTTCGCAACCCTAAGACGATTTCGTCGCCTCTTGTTTTTCTTTCTTTCTTCGGAACCTCATTCTCGTGCAAAATTTGTCTTACGTTCCTGCCTTGCATGTCATGAGTATGCCCACCGCGCTTGGTATGGGAGGATTCTCGTGCATGTGGAGCATCCCTTTTTCTTTCCGTGGTTGGGCATGACACTTTTTGCCTGATCCATTGTCTCTGCTGCCGCAGATGCCAGGTCTGTAGTAAACTGAGTATGTATAGGAGTGTCTGGAGGGGCAGCATGGGGTCAGCTTAGTCACATGGCGTTCTTTTTTACTTGGCGTTCCCCCTAGGGTGGAGTGGTTGGGAAAGGGATACAACAGAAGCTATTTAGCAGGCAGAGAACAGAGTGTAGAGGGCACCGCCAACCCCTTCTCTCTCGCACTCTCCATCCTCTGAATTGCAACGATGACAAATGATAAAGAAGGCAGAGCACAAGGTCCTAGTTGAGAGGCATAGGTCTTAGAAGATGCCAAGTGAATCGCCTATTTCATAAGATAATGTACATTGATATAAAAGTTCAACTCAGGGAGGCACAAGAGGGATAGCTTGAGTTGGGTCAGTGGTATGGGCTCTAAAGCTTTGAGGAGTGTTATTGAAAGAACCAAGCAAGAATAGCAAGAATAGGTTGTTAAACTGTATTATGCTTGTAGGCTGTAGTGGGGTAGCCAATATGGGGTACAACCCCAACTAGGGTTTCATATTTGTACCCAAACTTCTGCTAGTTCATTCATTCTTGCCTAGTGATTCTGATATGGTATTCAGAGCAGGAGGTCCCTAGGACCTACCGATCGTTTTTTTTTTAGGGCCCACCACCGCTCGCATGCGGTTACCACGCTACCCCGTGCCCTAGCCTCGTAGCGCCCTCGTGCGCCCTCGTTAGCGCCCTCGCGCGCACCCACGTTAGCGCCCTCGCGCGCCCCTTCGTTAGCGCCCTCGCGCGCCCCTTTGTTAGCGCCCTCGCGCGCCCCTTGCTAGCGCCCTCGCGCGCCCCTCACTAGCGCCCTCGCGCGCCCCTCACTAGCGCCCTCGCGCGCCCCTCGCCGAGCCGCCCGCTCGCAGCCCGCCCGCCCGCTCGCTGCCCGCTTCGCGGCCCGCCCGCCACGCAGCCCGCCCGCCCGCTCGCTGCCCGCTTCGCGGCCCGCCCGCTTCGCAGCCCGCTCGCTCGCTGCCCGCTTCGCGGCCCGCCCGCTTCGCAGCCCGCTCGCTCGCTGCCCGCTTCGCGGCCCGCCACTTCGCAGCCCGCCCGCCCGCTCGCTGCCCGCTTCGCGGCCCGCCCGCCTCGCAGCCCGCTCGCCCCGCTGCCCACTTCGCAGCCCGCCCGCCCGCTCGCTGCCCACTTCGCGGCCCGCCCGCATCGCAGCCCGCTCGCCCCGCTGCCCGCTTCGCAGCCCGCCCGCCCGCCCGCTGCCCGCTTTGCGGCCCGCCCGCCTCGCAGCGTCGCCCGCCCGCCGTGCTGCCCGCTTGCAGCGCCGCCTGCCCGCCGCGCTGCCCGCTTCCCGGCCCGTCCGCCGCGCTGCCCGCTCGCAGCGTCGCCCTCCCGTCGCACTGACCGCTTGCAGCGCCGCCTGCCCGTAGCGCCAGCCTCGCCCGCTGCTCTCTATCCGTGCACAGTCGCCTTCCCCTGCTGCGGCAGCTTGCGTTACTCTGTCACACTGTCGCTATGGCTTCCATTCGCGTGCTGTCGTTCGATGCTGAGGGCCGCCCTGTGCGTTTCACCGCTTGGCTAGATGACCTGCAGCTGTTTCTCCTGAGCGATAGCAAGGAGCATGTGTCGCTCTATGACTACGCGTCTGGTGCTGCGCCTGCCCCTCCTGCCACAGCTGAGCTTAGTGTTCGTTCCCACTGGCAGACTCGTGACGCAGCTGCTCGCCTAGCCATTCGCAGTCACCTGCCGTGCCCGCCCGCTTCGCAGCCCGCTCGCTCGCTGCCCGCTTCGCGGCCCGCCCGCTTCGCAGCCCGCTCGCTCGCTGCCCGCTTCGCGGCCCGCCACTTCGCAGCCCGCCCGCCCGCTCGCTGCCCGCTTCGCGGCCCGCCCGCCTCGCAGCCCGCTCGCCCCGCTGCCCGCTTCGCGGCCCGCCCACTTCGCAGCCCGCCCGCCCGCTCGCTGCCCACTTCGCGGCCCGCCCGCATCGCAGCCCGCTCGCCCCGCTGCCCGCTTCGCAGCCCGCCCGCCCGCCCGCTGCCCGCTTTGCGGCCCGCCCGCCTCGCAGCGTCGCCCGCCCGCCGTGCTGCCCGCTTGCAGCGCCGCCTGCCCGCCGCGCTGCCCGCTTCCCGGCCCGTCCGCCGCGCTGCCCGCTCGCAGCGTCGCCCTCCCGTCGCACTGACCGCTTGCAGCGCCGCCTGCCCGTAGCGCCAGCCTCGCCCGCTGCTCTCTATCCGTGCACAGTCGCCTTCCCCTGCTGCGGCAGCTTGCGTTACTCTGTCACACTGTCGCTATGGCTTCCATTCGCGTGCTGTCGTTCGATGCTGAGGGCCGCCCTGTGCGTTTCACCGCTTGGCTAGATGACCTGCAGCTGTTTCTCCTGAGCGATAGCAAGGAGCATGTGTCGCTCTATGACTACGCGTCTGGTGCTGCGCCTGCCCCTCCTGCCACAGCTGAGCTTAGTGTTCGTTCCCACTGGCAGACTCGTGACGCAGCTGCTCGCCTAGCCATTCGCAGTCACCTGCCGTTAGCTGAGCTAGAGCATTTTGGCGACTGCAAATCCGCTAAGGCCCTGTACGACGCTGTCGTCGCTCGCTACTCCTCGCCTGCCACAGCCGAGCTTAGCCGCCTCATGCTGCCGTACCTGTTCCCCGATCTGTCCACCTTTACTACAGTCGCCGATCTTATCACCCACCTTCGCACTAGTGATGCTCGCCTGCGTGCCGCCCTTCCCACCGAGTTCTGCGCTAAGAACCCCCCTCCACTGTACTGGACACTCCACTTCATAGTCACCCGTCTCCCTGACACCCTCCGCTCAGTTCGAGACCACTTCCTTGCTCGCTGTCCCACTGAGCTCACAGTCGCCCTCCTAGAGGAGCACCTGCTCGCGGCCGAAAAGAGCATTGTAGCTGTCGGTGCTGCTCGTGGCGCTCCTCGCACCCCCATCTTTGAGGGGTGTTCTCCCTCTCCCCTCGCTCCCTCCTACGCTGCTGCTGCTGCTGTTGACTTCCTTGGTGCTGAGTCTGTTGGCGCTGCTTCTACTCCTGGTGGGAGGCGCCGCACCGGCAAGGGCAAGGGGGGCAAAAGTGGTGGTGGTGGCGCTGGTGGGGGAGGAGGTGGGGGAGGTGGGGGAGGAGGCGGTGCTGGAGGGAGCGGTGGCGGGAGCGCTGGTGGGAGTGGGGTCGGTGGTGGAGACGGGGGCGGCGGAGGGAGCAGTGGCAGTAGTGGCGGAGGTCGGAGTGGAGGCACTGGCTCTGGCCAGAGCTCCCAGCAGCAGCAGCGTCCCCAGACGACCCAGCAGCTTCGTGAGTGGCTTGCTCAGCGTGGGACGTCGGGGGCCAGTGCCCGCTGTTCTTATGTCATTCGCACAGGTGACCGCAAGGGACAGACGTGTGGGAGGTTCCACACCCCGTACCGCTGCTTCTCCCGCCTTGACGACGCTTGGCGTGAGGAGATGGGTGCGGATGTTGAGCGCCCCCGCTGGGCTGAGCTCATGAGGGCTGGTGTTGATGTCTTTGCTCTTGACTATGATGCTATTATTGCTGCCATGTATGCATTGACTGTTAGTGCCGAGGGAGACTGTTACTTGTGTGTGCCGCCTGACCCAGGTATAGAGCCCGCTGCCCTGGGTACTAGTGAGTCTGCTCTCTCTGGTATGGTGCCCCCTGTACTTGCTCCCTCCAGTGCTGTCCCGGCTGTTTTCGAGTCTGCTCTCTCAGGTACAGCACCCACAGAGACTGCTCTCTCAGGTACCGCACCGGCTGAGGCCTGTCACACCTTCACCCTTGACTCAGGTGCTTCCCGTTGCTTCTTTCGTGACAGTACTGAGCTCACACCGCTTCCTGCACCGGTCCCAGTCTCCTTGGCTGACCCCTCTGGGGGCCCAGTCCTTGCCCAGTCCACCACTGTCCTCCCTTGTCCGGCGGTTC